>JACEEZ010022756.1:74428-81928 GCA_016584305.1 Chionoecetes opilio
GTGTAGGCCCCAGGGGGGGGAAGTTAAAAAGGGTGGTGGGGGCACCCCTTTTCCCTGGCGCTTTCTTGGGCGGGCGGCACGTCAATCAGGCCCCCGCTCCTTTCCAATCCCCCTTGGGGGAGTTGCATTTTCCAAGTGGGGGAACCCCGTGGCATTTCCCAATCCCCCCCCTGCCGCAGTGCCCCCCGGGTTTTATAAACCCCGAGGGGTTGGTCCCCAAAACTGCCCCGGGGCCCCCCTTACTAAAACCAAAAACCCCCGAAAAAGGTCAAAAGGTTGTAGGGGGGACCGTTTACTGGGGGTTTGTCTGGGGGAACGTGTGGGGGGGGTTTTTGTGTAAAACGCGACTCGCAATCATTTTACGCAATGAGATTTAGTTTTTCCGGGAGGCCCGCGAGTAAAATTTTTTTTCCGAGATAAACAGTGAAAACCGGGGGATTTGATATAAAAATTTATTTATCGAGGCATTTTTAAAATGATTCTTTTTTGTTTTTTGAGTTTACTACTTTCTGAGGGCCCCAGCCCATTCCATACTTTTTAAAAACAGGTTTTGGAAGAAGATTTTGCTTCGGTTTTTTTAAAAAAAACCCGTTTTCCTGTTTTTTTTTAAATCCTTTTGTTTTCTATTTGGGGGTTTGGGGACCGGTCTAGCGTGAAAAGTTTTTCTGGGACTACTTTCGTAAATCCATTAAAGTTTTTAAAAAGCCCTTTGGGTTTGAGGTAAAACCTTTTATCCTTCGTTTTTTTAGGGGAAAAAGGGAAAAGTTTTTTAAAGCCGATTTTCGTCCCCGATTTATTACCCCAAATCTAGGTTAAATTTTGGTTACTCTCCCGCTGTTTTTTTTCAATTATCTATGTCCTTTTTATAATAAGGGGGACCAAAAACTGCAAAACAGTATTCTAGGAGGCGGGGGGGGAAACAAGCGATTTAAAAAAAGAGGGGAGTAAAAATTTTTTTCAGATTTGAAAACTGAAATTTCCCTTTCCCAAAAAACCCAAAACCAATTTATTTGCAGTTTTTTACTACCTCTATAATTTGGTTATTGGGGTTTAAAGATTTTTCCGAGTTTTAAAAAACGCCTAAATCTTTTTCTTTTTTGGGGGAGGGGGAGGAGGAGGAGGAGGAAGGAGGAGGAGGAGGAGGAGGAGGAGGAGGGGGGGGAAAAAAGAGAGGGAAAGGGGGAAGAGAATTTTGGAGGGGGGGGGGGAAAGGGGAAAGTAAATAAAAAGGGTTGCTCTCTCCTCTCCTTTTTTTTCTCTCTCTCTTTTTTTTCCTCCTCTCCCCTTCTTTTTCTCTCTCCTCTTTTCCCTCCCTCTTTTTCCCCTCTCCCCTCTTTTCCCCTCTCTCTTTCTCTCTCTTTTTCCTACCCAAAAGAAACCCGGGTGAAGGGGGCCCTTGGGGTATTACAGATGACCCCCAGGGCCTCCTCCCCCTCCCCCTTCCCCCTTCCCCCTTTTTCCCTTTCCTCCCCCTTTCCTCCTTCCCTGGTTTTACTTTAGTTTTCATATTTCTTTAATTTATTTTTTAATATTAATTTTTAAAACAAGGCCCAATAATTTTTTTTTGGGGCGTTTTTGAGATCTTTTGGAAATTTTAAATTTTAAATTTTAATGTATTTGAATTTTCATTTTTGTACAGGGTTTCCAAGACCACCCCACACAAAAACAAAACCCCACACCCCCACACACCACCCCACCCATTCACTAAATCCACACACACACAAACCCCACCCCCCAGACACACCAAACAAAAAGGATGGGGCGGGAGGGAGGCCCTGACCGGGGGGGAAAAAGAAAAGAGGAATGAGGGGAAAAACCAAAAAAGGGGGGAAAATAACCCCCCTCCCCCTTTTCCCTCCTCCCCCAATGTAAAATTTCCTCCCCCTCCCCCTTCGTTTGTTTTTCCCTTTTGAAAATCCTTGTAACCCCTCCTCCTCTTTTTCTACCCTCCCCTTTTTCCCTTTAAAACCCGTCCCCCCTTTAAAATTTATTTTTCCTTCCCCCCCCCTTTCCCTTTTAAATTTCCTTTTCCCCCCCCCCTTCCCCCCTCTCCCCCCCCTCCCCCCTAACCCTTTTTCCCCCCCCCTTTCCCTTTCCCTCTCTTTTTTTTTCCCCTCTTTTTTTTCCTTCCCCCCTCCCCCCCCTTTTTTTCCCCCCCCCTTCTCCCCCCCCCCCACCCTTTTTTTCTTTTTTTTTTTCTTGGGGTTTGGGGTTTTTGGGGGGCTTTTCCCAAATTTGTTGTGTGTTTTTTGGGGTGTTTGGTTTTGGTGTATTGGTCCTTTGTTCCCCCCCCCCCTTTGTGTTTTTGGGGTTTTAATTTGTTTTTTTGTTTTTTTTGCCGTTAGTTTTTTTTTTTTTTTACCAAACCCCTTTTTTTTCCAAAATTTTTTTTTTTTCCCCCCAAAACAAACCCCCAAAAAAACCCCCCCCTTCCACCCCCCAAAAAACCCCCAAAAGGGGGGTCCCCTTAAACCCTTGGGAAAACCACCCTTTTAAATTACCCCCCTTCATCACCCCCCCCCCCCCACACCCACCAACCCCAAACCCCCCCAAACCCCCCCCCCCCCCACCCGGGGTTTACCCCCCCCCAAAGGGGAAAAAGGGGAAAAGTTAGTAAGTAGTAATGTTGTATTTATAGTATTTTGGGTTTAGTAGTAGTATATTTAGTAGTGTATTTAATGGTATTTTTTGTAAGGAAGTGTGTAGGAGTAGTAGAAAAAAAGTTATAGTATAGTATTTGTAGTAGTCGTAGTAGTAGAAAGTAGAAAGTAGTAGTAGTAAGTAGGGAGTAGTAGTAGTATTTTAGGTTAGTAGAAATTTTCGGTTAGTTTTTAAGTAGTGGGAAGTAGTGGGTAGTATTATTTTTGTGGGTTAGTAGTTTTTTAGTATTTGGTAGTAGAGGCCCTTTTTAAGTGGGTATTTAGTAGTAGTTTTGGAAGCAGTAGTAGTAAAATTTAATACTGATACTCTATCAATATAAAAAATTTTTTAAAATAATTTAAAAAAAATTTAAAAAATTAATAAAATAAAAATAATAAAATAATAAAAATTTAAAAATTTAAACAAACCAAACAAAAAAGAAAGGTAAGGGGGAAACCCTTTGGCAAAAAAAAAAGATAAGCCTGCATGAGAGAGAGAGAGGAGGAGAAAAGGAGAGGAGAGAGAAGAGAGAGAGGGAGGAAGGGGAGAGAGAAAAGGACCCACTTTTTCCTTAGGAAATTTTCCCCCCCGAGGGGAGAGAGGAAAAGAGAGGAAAAAATTCCCCGGGACAGAGAGAAAATTTAAGGACCCCCCGGTGATTTTTATTTTACGAAAAGGAACCCGTTTAAAGAGAAACCCCCAAGGGGTTTGGGGAAGAAAGGAAGAAAAAGGAGGAGGAGATATCTACAATAAAAACCCCCCTTTAATTATGCAAAATATTTTTGTACAAAAAAAATTCCGGAACCTTTTTAAAATACTACTACGCCATTATACTACTATTTATTACTAACACTAACCTACTACTAACCCTAACTATATTTACTACTACTACTTTTTTATACTACGACTACTAACTACTACTACTACTACTACTATTTACAACTATACCCTATCCCCCACTACAAATTTACTATTTAATACTATTTATTTAAACAAATTTAAAAAATAATAATAAAAAAATTTAAAAATTTTAATAATTAAATTTTTTACACCCCTATTACTGCTATTTCCCCACCACTCTCCCACCCCTAAACCACCCACTACAAATTTACTACCCATTTACTACAACCCCCTATTTCAAATACTCCCCAATATACTACTACTAAAATTACTACTATACTACTATAGTTAATAGTATCCCTCCCTTCTAACTTTTTTACCCCCCTACTACTGTATCACCCCTTTTAATTACTCTACTCCCATAACCATTTCCTTTTAAATATCCCACTACAAAACCACCACTACTACTACTACCACTACAAACAACCACTACAAAACTACTACCTACACAATTTTCCTAACAAATTATTTGACAAAAGACTACTATTTATACTACTCCCCTACTATTTAAACCCCCTTTCTCTCCCCCCCCACTACAAAAGTCCCAAATTCCCCAAAATTTCCCCAAACCATTTCCCCCCTTTACTATTTTTTCCCCCCCCAATTAATCCCCTACAAACCAAACCCCCCTTATACTCCCCAAACCACACCCACCATTTACTATTTAACCCCCAAATACTACAAAAACAAAAAACTCCCCCATTTTTAAAAATTTTTTTAAGAAAAACCCCCCCACAAACCCCCCAAAGAAGCCCCCTTTTTCCCCCCCCAGTTTTTGGCCCCCGAGGTTTTTTTTTTTCCCCCCCAGAGGACGAGAAAAGGGGAGGAGGGAGCCCGAGGGGAGAGAGAGAGAGTAGAGGGGAAAAAAAGGGGGAGGGGGAGGCCGGAATTTCCACCGAGGGCCAAGGGAAAGAAAAAAAGTAAAGGGAAAGGGAGGGAGGAGGAGGGGGTAGGGAGGAGGGGAAAGGAGGAGGGGGGGAGAAGGGGGGGAGGAGGAGGGGGAGGAGAAGGAGGGGGGAAAAGGGGGGGAGGAGGAGGAGGGGGAGGAGGAGGAGGAGGAGGGGAGGGGGAAAGGAGGGCAGGAGGGGAGGAGGGGGAGGGAAGGGGGAAAATTTTGGAAGGGGAGGTGAAGAAGGGGGGGTTTTTTAAAAAGACTCACCAGGGTGGCAAAAAAAAAAAAAATTGTTTTATTGATAAGGGGGGTGAAAGAGGAGGAGGAGGAGGGGGGAAAGAGGAGGAGGAGGAGGAGGAGGGGGGGAGGAGGGGGGAGGAGGAGGAGGAGGGGGGAAAAAGGGAGGAGGAAGAGGAGGAGGAGGCGGAGGAAGGGGGAAGAGGGGGGAGGAGGAGGGGGGAGGAGGAGGAGGGGGGAGGAGGAGGAGGAGGAGGAGGGGGGGGAAGGAGGAGGAAAAGAGGGGGAAAGGAGGAGGAGGGAAGGAAGAGGAGGGGAGGAGGAGGAGGAGGAGGAGGGGGGAGGAGGAGGAGTTTGAAGGGGTTTTAGTGTAGAAGAAAGGGAAAAAAAAAGTTGGGGGCCCCCCATGGCCCAATTCTCCCCTTTTCCTCTCCTCTCCTCCTCTCTCTCCGCCCCCTTTTCCCCTTTTCTCCCTCCCCCCCTCTCTCCTCCTCTCCAACCCTTTTATTTTAAACTTTTCCCTCCCTTTCAAAGGGAATTCAACCCCATGATTTGACCACCAAATTTCTTTTCTTTAAACTAACGCCCCCAACCTTCCCCCTCTCTCCTTTCCTCTTCCTTTTCCCCTTTCCCCCTTCCTCTCCCCCTCCTCCCCCTCCACTTCCCCTCCTCCTCCTACTTGAAAACCACAAAAAAATAAAAATTAAACCAAAAAACAGCAAATACCTAAATTTTCCCAAACATCTTTATTTTCCCCCGGAAATGAAAGCCCGGAAAAAGGAGGAGGAGAGGGAGGACCCCCCCGGAGGACGAAGGGGGGGGGAGGGGGGAAAGGAGAGGGAGGAGGGAAAAAGGGAAAGGGGGAGGGAGGAGGGGGACGAAAACGGGGACTAGGACGAGGAGGAAAAAAGGAGGGGGAAAGGAGGAGGAGGAGGGGGAGGAGGGGAGGGGGAAGGAGGGAAAACAGGGGCATTTAGCGTGCCCACCATAGCTCCTCACATTCTTCCTCAAAATTTCCCTCCTCCTCCTATCCCCCCCCTTTTCCCCCCCTTCCCCCTCCTCCCCTCCTCCTCCGGGACCCCTTCCTCCTCCCCTCCTCACCTTTTTCCTGCCCCCCACCCCCCAATACCCTCCCCCTCCTCCTCCTCCTACCCCCCCACACCCTTCCCCCTCCCCTCCCCCTCCTCCTCCTCCTCCTGCTTTTTGGACATTTAATTTATGTGACCGCCCCAGTCCCCCGCGTTGAGGGACTGGTGGCCCCCCAACAGAAGGGTCATCACGAAGCATTTGGGACCCGCCGCCCCCGCTGTAAAGGGTTTAAAGCCCCCACTTTATCCCCGGTTTGGGGCTCCCTGACCCCCACGTTCCCCAAAAAAACCCCACACACAAACCCCCACCCCACGCCCCTTTCAAACAACCCCACCAAGGGCCCAACCCGCGCACAACCACACGCACAAAAAGACACACACGGGACCCCAGACAACACACGCACGCGCCCCGGGGCCCCCGCACACCCCCCCCAAAAAACAAAACCCCCCCCTTGGGCCCTTATATGAAAATCCCCGTTAAAAAAAATTTGTTTATGCTTTTTAAATATAAACCCCCTTTTGGGGGGTTGGTAGCAGAGTGGTTATCGTTCCCGAGGGGGTTTTCTCGGGTGCCCCGGGAGTTCGTTTCCCCAAATAAAGGGGCAAAATATCCACTTCAAACCCTTTTCAGCCCCGTCGAGGGCCTAAAAACCCCCCCAAACATGCTGCCCATTAACTTACCTTCGATTGCGAGTGCATCGGAGGGACACAGGGGGGCGGGCTTTGAGCCTCAAAATAAACAGGCGTCCCCTATAACAATCCTGCGCCCCCCACGGGGGGGGGGAAAACCATCACACCCCTTAAAGTGAACCTTCCGGGCTCCCATCCCGCCCCTGGAGCTCATGCCTACACGCGTTTATGGGCACAGATGTAAAACAAAAAATGAGAATCTGATGAAATTGGTTTCTGGGGAATTTGTTGGGGACGCCCCAAAATAACCTTTCTTTTGCGTTTTAAACCCCTTCACGCCCACAACTTTTATTTGCTATAAAAAATCGTATGTTGTTAGGCCATACTGTCTACAGCCGTTATAGGCATAGATTAGATGTAATACAAAAAAAAAATTAAATACGAGTGAGTGAGTGAGTTAAGTGCGAGTGAGTACCTAGGAGTGAGTTAAGACTTTGGTTTATGTACGGGAAAAGCACGTGAGTAAAGAGAATGATTAAAGCAAATTAAGAATACGGTAAAAACTTAACTTCCCTCCCCATCCTAGGCCCCTGTACTCCCCTGCGCGCCCCCCCCTGCCCCCCCCCCCAGCCCAGGTGACACACAGGGGCGCCCCATCACCTAGGCCACCTCACTCATTACCCTGCCCAGCCCTACACGTCAGGCCATTATCGCATTCTTTTCCCATGGCCGCTGCGTCCGTGATTGGAGGGTAATTGTGGCTGGGGTATTGAGAGAGAGAGAGAGAGAGAGAGAGAGAGAGGAGGAGAGAGAGAGAGAGAGAGAGAGAGAGAGAGAGAGAGAGAGAGAGAGAGAGAGAGAGAGAGAGAGAGAGAGAGAGAATATGAGGAATGAAAAAAGTATAAAAAGGAAGAGATAGAGAGACAGAGACGAGACAGAGAGAAGACAGAGACAGAGCGGATAGAGACAGAGAGAGACACAGAGAGCAGAGAGAGAAGGAGAGAGAGAGAAGAAGAGAGGAGAGAGAGGAGAGAGAGAGAGAGAGAGAGAGAGAGAGAGAGAGAGAGAGAGAGAGAAAAAAAAGAGAATATAAGGAGTAAGAAAAGTGTAAAA
>JACEEZ010022756.1:89428-91928 GCA_016584305.1 Chionoecetes opilio
GTAGTAGTAGTAGTAGTGGTAGTATTAGTAGTAGTAGTAGTAGTAGTAGTAGTAGTAGTAGTATATAATAAACAGCCTTACTGGCCCAAACGAGGCTGCCTGTGTGACTACTTTCTACCACTATAGTTTCTACGTGTTAGAAGTAAAAGTATAGCAAAGTTGAAGGCTCCTCCCCACCCACCTCGCCGGCAGGAGTAGGAAAGAAAAGGAGGCAGTGAACTAGTAGGAGAGAAATTATACACACTCTTAGAGGCAATACAAGGAAGCTATAATAACTGGCCTGGGGGTGTTCATGCTTCCTAGAACACACACACACACACACACACACATACATAAATACATACATACACACACACACACACACACACAGAAGAAGAAAAAACTCCACGTGCCCTTCTTCTTCTTCTTCTTCTTCTCCTCCTCCTCTTCTTCCTCCTCCTCCTCCTCCTCCTCCAACACGAAAGCGAGTTCAAAAGACATCCTACAAATTATTTCATCTCTAACAAAAAGAAAAATATCAGAAATCTAAAAAATAACGAATAAGATAAGCAAAAAAAAATTACCATGATTCCAATTTTTTTTTCTGATGATGACAATGATGATAAAAATTATGCCGGAAATTGACTTCTCTCCTTTTTTTATATAATGATGATAATAAGGATATAAAGACGACGGAAATTAAGGAAAAATGAAAAAATAAAAAAAAATAAGGAGGTCCTGAAAATTGGTTTAACCCTTCACGCCCAGATCTTTCCTTGGCTAAAAAAAAATGTCTGTTGTTAGCCATAAAATTACGAAAACTAACTGAATATACCAAAATAGTTAGTGGATAAGGATACTAAACAGGTCATAGCTATAAAATATTGCTTATAGTCACTAAAAATCATCAAATGGTACCCAAATTACAATGGAAATTACGTTCTGGGCCTCAAGCTTGTGTCTAAAATGAATGTTGACCCAATACAATGGAATATTACGTTCTGGGCTAACTTTGCTCTGTGACTAAATCGTCCAAGATTACAATACATGGAAAAAGCTGTAAAACTTTGCTTTAGTCCTGTCAAATGTTACCCAAATACATGAAATATCGTCTGGCTCAAGGTTTAAAGATGAATGTTAGAGAAGCGAGTAGAGAGAGAGGGAGTAAAGGTAGGTTTAATGATGAAGGAGAGAGAGAGAGAGAAGAGAGAGAGAGAGAGAGAGAGAGAGAGAGAAGAGAGAGAGAGAGAGAGAGAGAGAGAGAGAATGCAAGACAAAAAAAAGATAAATATATAACTTAACATATTTTCTTCCTTTCATAATAACTAAATAAAATAATAAATTTCATAATAAAAGGCATTTCCATTTTTAAATAATAAAAATAATTTAAAATAAAAACCCAATAAAAATATATAAAAAATAAAAAACCAGTCCCCCCCCAAAACCCCCACACAAAACACACACACACACACACACCACACCCAGAACCCCCCCACCACAACACACCACAACACAAAACACACACACACACACATCACCCCCCCACACACCACACACCCACATCCCCCCCAACCACACCATCCCCCCCCCCCACACCCCAAAAAAACCCCACACACATACCCACACTACAGACCCCACACAACACCACACACAAAACACACCATCACCCCCCCCACACACACACACATTCACCCCCCCCCACCACACACAGTCACCCCCCCACCAACACACATCACCCCACCCCACCCACACACACAGTCACCCCCCCACCACACCAGTCACCCCACCCCACCCACACACACAGTCACCCCCCCAACACACACACAGTCACCCCCCAAAACACACAAACTTACAATAATCGTAGTACTTCAAACTCTACTGACCAACTGACCACCCTATTTCACCACCCAGCCATACCCACACCCACCCACACTCACTCTCAAAGGCCGCCCCCATCAAGGCCCGCCCATCAATCACTCCAGTTCCCACGCCCTCACGCCCCTCTGCCAACCGCCCACGCCCCACACAATGGGTTGGGGACAGTTCTGAAGTGTCCGTCGAAGCCCAGGGTCCAGTCTATAGCTTAACTACCATGCCTTAACCCCCCTTCCCTCCTCCTCCTCCTACTACTACTACTACTACTACTACTACTACTACTACTCTGACAGATTGACACACGGGGGCATACAGGCATTTGAAATAATAGTGGTGGGGGTGGTAGTGGTGGTAGTAAATGTAGTAGTAGTAGTAGTAGTAGTGGTAGTGGTAGTTGTAGTAGTAGTTGCTTTGGTAGTAGTTGCAGTAGTAGTAGTAGCTGCAGTAGTAGTAGTAGTAGTAGCAGTAGTAGTAGTAGTAGTAGTAGTAGGAATGTTGGTAGTGGTAGAGGTTGTAGTAGCAGTAGTAGTAGTAGTAGTAGTTGCAGTAGTAGTAGTAGTAGTAGTTGCAGTAGTAGTAGTAGTAGTAGTAGTAGTAGTAGTAGTAGTAGTAGTAGTAGTAGTAGTAGTAGTAGTAGTAGTAGTAG
>JACEEZ010022756.1:96928-109428 GCA_016584305.1 Chionoecetes opilio
TATTGCAAGGTGAAACAGGGTATTGGAAGGGAGGCAGGGAGGGAGGTAATGCAAGGTGAAACAGGGTATTGGAAAGGTGACAGGGTGAAACAGGGTATTGGAAGGGTGACAGGGAGATAAGGAGGGAAGTAATGCAAGGTGAAACAGGGTATTGGCAGGGTGACAGGGAGATAGGGAGGTAGGTATTGCAAGGTGGAACAGGGTATTGGCAGGGTGACAGGGAGATAGGGAGGTAGGTATTGCAAGGTGGAACAGGGTATTGGCAGGGAGGCAAGGAGGGAGGTAGTGCAAGATGAAACAGGGTATTGGAAGAGTATTGGTAGGGTATTAGCAGGGTATTGGTATGGTATGATAGGGTATTAGTAGGGTATTGGCAGGGAGGCAGAGAGGAAGGGAGGGAGGTAGTGCAAGGTGAAACAGGGTATTGGAAGGGTGACAGGGTGAAACAGGGTATTGGCAGGGAGGGAGGTAGTGCAAGGTGAAACAGGGTATTGGAAGGGTGACAGGGTGAAACAGGGTATTGGCAGGGAGGGAGGTAGTGCAAGGTGAAACAGGGTATTGACTGGGAGGCAAGATGAAACAGGGTATTAGAAGGGTATTGGAAAGGTATGATAGGGTATTAGCAGGGTATTGGAAGGGTATTGGCAGGGAGACAGGGTAACAGGGGCATGGCATGAGACACTTACCTGGGGACCTTTGCTTCCTGGCTGGCTCTTCAAAGACTCGAACAAGAGCTTTCCCCTCCCCGTCAAAGGCCTCTACACTTAAAGCCGATCAAAAAAACCTTATGGATGGATAGCTATCAAGTCAACGTTTTGCCACACACTATGATCTATCACATCCTTGGCTATAACGTCCCTATAGATCACTTTGAATACAGTGTTGTTGCGTTGTTATAGTTTAGTGTTGTGGCAGCAGCATCCCCACCACACAAGGCACAACACCTGACTTAGCCCACTGCTCTGCCCACTGGACTGACCAACACTTGACTGGCGCTCGACAACCACTAACACACACTCGAGATGCCAAAATGGAACCCTAATCCTCACGCTCCTCACGATGATACCCACTCACAAAAACACATCTGTAACCTAAACCACAACCTAGACACACAACCTCACACTACAACACAGTACAGTATCACAATCCCTTACATATACTATTGACTCCCGGTTGTGGGTAGGGGTATAAGGGGTAGTGATGCCCCGATACGCTAGAGCGGTGAGAGTTAGTGATGATAAAGGATGCTGAAAAGAGAGAGATGGGAGTACAGGTTGGGGCACTAGCGGGACTCCCTTGCCAGACGTACGATGCAACACTGCCCTACACTATCACTTTTACTATACACACTGGCTATTGATAAGGAAATATATGACAGGGAACAATATCTAATCTCTATAACCTTCACATAAGTACCCAGGGCATGTGTGTGTGTGTGCCTGTGTGTGTGTACGGTGTGTGTCTGTGTGTGTGTGAGGTGCCCGGACGCCAGAGAACAAGGTCTAGATATCTGAGCACACGTCTCCTTACCACCTGAAGGCAAAGAGTGCTCGAGTTCTAGTTCAAACCAATGCCTTATATTTCACCATCCCAGCCATTCCTTTTACTCCTACTACCTGTTTTTCCCTCACAAACGTTCATGTAAGTATCCATCGTACACACACACACCCAAAAACGTCATAGCTTCTACGTAAACAGTAAAAAACGTAAGGTATTCAGAGAAGCAACAAGTGGTTTTAGTAGAGAGAGAGAGAGAGAGAGAGAGAGAGAGAGAAAGAGAGAGAGAGAGAGAGAGAGAATGCCGTCAGTGTTTCTAGCCATCGCCATGCTAGAGATAATAATTGATGGTGGGTTTTTTTATGGTTAAGGATCAGGTAAGAAGGGTGAATTCTGATGCTTTGTAATATGTTAGGGATAAGAAAGGTTGTGTTATGTGTGTGATATTATTGATAGAAATGTGTATGTGAGGAATTATTAGTTGTACCTGGGGAGTTATATTCTCTCTCTCTCTCTCTCTCTCTCTCTCTCTCTCTCTCTCTCTCTCTCTCTCCTCTCTCTCTCTCTCTCTCTCTCTCTCAATACCTGTGGCGAGTCATAATACTCTCTCTCTCTCTCTCTCTCTCTCTCTCTCTCTCTCTCTCTCTCTCTCTCTCTCTCTCTCTCTCTCTCTCTACCCGTCAAGGTGGATCGGTTGGTAGAGCTGTGGGCTCGTGTGCAGCGTCCCTGCATTCGGTCAGCGGTTCGAGCCCACCAAGTTCGTCCTGGCGTGGTGGCGCTTTGTATAGTCAATAACCTTGTCGTTGGTACTTACAAAGTGTCTAGATAGGATCAAAGTATCTTATCTTCTCTCTCTCTCTCTCTCTCTCTCTCTCTCTCTCTCTCTCTCTCTCTCTCTCTCTCTCTCTCTCTCTCTCTCTCTCTCTCTCTCTCTCTCTCTCTCTCTCTCTCATCCTCGCATACCGGTATATACTGGGATACATCTATTCCAGGAACCTTCCGGAAGTTCTGTCTTCTACGCGTTGACGTATTTGTCTTCATAAACTATTAACTAAGCTATCTATCATCTAGTGTTGTCTTTGTGTTCATTTGATTTGTTGCTCTGGTGACTAGAGGCGTTTTCTGCGGGGATTCTGATTGCAACTGAAAAATTTTTGGTTGCTCTCCCTGTTCAACCATCCAGGGAAGATGATTGGCCCGACCCGCAATCATTTGTTGTTGTTGTTGTGACCGATTGCAACCAAAAATCCCCCGCAGAAAACGCCTTATGTTTACGTTTTCTTCTTTGTTTATGTTTCTGTGTCTATTTGTCTTAAGAAACTGTTCTGTTTATCTACGTGTATTTATTCAATTTCTTTCTTTGAGTTCACTTAATTAACTAATGGTCAAGTGACTAGTTAGGGGAGGGTGTATACGCAGAGTGGTTTGCGTCTTCGAGTGGCGTTCTCGGTGACCCGAGTTCGATCCCCGATGAGGACCAAAATCCACTTAAAATCTTTCTGCACCGTCGAGTGGCCTAAGAACACCCACATGCTGCCCATTAACTCTACCTTTGATTGCGAGTGCATCGGAGGACACAGGGGGGCGACATGAGCCTCTAATCACAGGCGTCACTATAAGAATCCTGTCTGCGCCACCACGGGCGAGGGCCAACCATCACAGCCCTCGAGTGAGCCTCCAGGGCCTACCATCCCACCCCTGGAGGTCACTGCCTACAGGCGCGCCTATAGGTACAAATGCTAAAAAAAAATAATGTTTTTTCTATGTTTGATTACTTGTTTTTTCGTTTATGGTTTGGTTACGTATGGTTTTCACAGGCAGCCTCGTTTGGCCCAGTACGGCTGTTAATGTCGTCGTCTCCTCCTCCTCCTCCTCCTCCTCCTCCTCCTCCTCCTCCTCCTCCTCTCCTCCTCCTCCTCCTCCTCCTCCTCCTCCTCCTCCTCCTCCTCCTCCTCCTCCTCAAAATATCAATATTGAATCAGTCGCTTATGAATATCAAAAATAAGTTAAGTAAATTACTTTAGGAAAAAAACGGCACAAAAAGATTAAATCGTAATTGTCATTGATTACATTTTCGCGGTTGAGAGAGAGAGAGAGGAGAGAGAGAGAGAGGAGAGAGAGAGAGAGAGAGAGAGAGAGAGAGAGAGAGAGAGAGAGAGAGAGAGAGAGAAGAGGAGAGAGGAGAGAGATTTTGTGGTTAGTTTTTAATTATATCATGTGATGTGATTGCAGATTAGCACAAATTTCATTATCATTGTTACTATTATAACTCTCTCTCTCTCTCTCTCTCTCTCTCTCTCTCTCTACTCTCTCTCTCTCCTCTCTCTCTCTCTCTCTCTCTCTCTCTCTCTCTCTCTCTCTCTCTCTCCTCTCTCTCTCTCTCTCTCTCTCTCTCTCTCGGCCTCACATTTCTACACAATTACAAAATTACACTTCTCTTCACACTTGCCTAAATTGGAGCACAGCGAACCCGAGCCACACCCTCCCCCTCCTCCTCCTCCTCCTCCTCCTCCTCACACTCATTACGTCCCTCATCTCCCTCTACTCATCTCCATGCACACTCATCTCCTCACCTCAAAATGGATACAATAGTTGAAATAAATGCAGCTCCTCTCTCTCTCTCTCTCTCTCTCTCTCTCTCTCTCTCTCTCTCTCTCTCTCTCTGCTCTCTCTCTCTCTCTCTCTCTCTCTCCTCTTCTCTCTCCTCTCTCTCTCTCTCTCTCTTTCTGCTCTTTATCTCCGCATGCCCTTCAGTTTTCCTTTCTTGCTCTCTCATCGTCTCCATTGCGCTCCTCTCTCTCTCTCTCTCCTCTCTCTCTCTCTCTCCTCTCTCTCTCTCTCTCTCTCTCTCTCTCTCTCTCTCTCTCCTCTCTCTCTCTCTCTCATCACACCTATAATTGCCTTACCACCACACCACCACCACACCACCACCATTACCATTATTACTACCACTATCTCCATCATCACCACTACCACAACAACAACAATCATCATCATCACCACCACCACCATCACCAGTCCACCACCACCACCACCACCACCACCACCACCACCACCACCACCACCATCTGCCACTCAGCGTTGCATTGATAAATTAAACGAAGAGAGAGAGAGAGAGAGAGAGAGAGAGAGAGAGAGAGAGAGAGAGAGAGAGAGAGAGAGAGAGAGAGAGACTCCTCCATTCTATTTCTCCATAGTTCGAGCTAAGGTCAGAGGGGCGGAAGACGTCTCTCTCTCTCTCTCTCTCTCTCTCTCTCTCTCTCTCTCTCTCTCTCTCTCTCTCTCTCTCTCTCTCTCTCTTTATTTTAAGCGGTTTGACCCGATTTCCTCTTCACCCCTTTCTTCTCTACTTTTCTTACGCTCAAAAAGGGAGAAAAAAAGGGAGCATAAAAAGAGGGAGGATAAAAAAGGGAGAATAAAAAAGGGAGAATAAAAAGAGGGAGAATAAAAAAGAGGGAGGATAAAAAAAAGGGAGAATAAAAAGAGGGAGGATAAAAAGAGGGAGAATAAAAAAGGGAGAAAGAACATTAAAACGGAAGGGAGGAAAATAGGGAGAGAAAAACCTAAAGGGAAATGAGTTATAATGAAAAAAAGGGTAAAAATAGTTAAGAGATTATATAATAGGGATAATATGAGAGAATAAAAAAGTTGGGAAAGAAAGTGAAGGCAAGAAAGTAGAAGAGAAGAAAAAAGGTAGAAGAAAGAAGGAAGAAAGGAAGGAAGGAAGGAAGAAGAAAGAAGGAAGAAAGGAAAGAAGGAAGAAAGGAAGGAAGGAAGAAGGAAGAAGGAAGGAAGAAAGAAAGGAAGAAGAAAGATGAAAGAAGGAAGAAAGGAAGAAGAAAGAAGAAGGAAGGAAGAAAGAAGGAAGAAGAAAGAAGGAAGAAAGGAAGGAAGGAAGAAGAAAGAAGGAAGAAGGAAGAAAGGAAGGAAGGAAGAAGAAAGAAGGAAAGAAGGAAGAAAGAAGAAGAAAGAAGGAAGAAAGGAAGGAAGAAAGGAAGGAAGGAAGAAGAAAGAAGGAGGAAAGGAAGGAAGGAAGGAAAAGAAAGTGTTGGGAAAAAAGGGAGTAGAGAAAGTAAAGAAAGAAAGTCAGAAGGAAAGTACGAAAAAGAAAAGTAGGAAAGTCAAGAAAAGTCAGACGATTTGAGGTGCAGAAAACAAAGGAGGAAAATATTAGATAAATTGTGCTGCAGGGAAAGTTGCGTTAGTTGCTCCTTACTGTAAATACTGTTTGCTTAGGGCTTCGTTAGGGGTTAGGAATTAGAGGGGGACTTAGATAATTGATAGAAACTCATACTAGACTTAAATATAGGTGACAGTAGGGTTTTTTTAATAGAGTAAAGAGTGTTTTTTAAAGTTATTTTAAGGTTTAAGACAGTGCTTCTCGGTACAATAACTGCTCAGTACACACACATACACATGCACACACACATACACATGCACACACACACATACAGTGAAAAAAAAGGAAGATGAAAATTTATAAAGGGAGAAAATATGAATAATGAAGAAATGAATGAAAAGGAAATCGTAAAATGAAAAAAAATTAGGGATGGAATTATAGGTTGGGAAACAAAGATGGGGGGAAAAAAGGAAGGGGAAATTAAAGGAAGGGAAAACAAATTGAAGAAAATAGGGGAAAAAGAGACATAAGGAAGAAAATAATGGGAAAGAAGAAAATTTATGTCTTGGAGAATGGGAAGAAAAAAGTTTATATAATTATTTCCCATGTTCACCATTTGGAGGAAGGAAAACAAAAGAGAGAGAGAGAGAGAGAGAGAGAGGGAGAGAGAGAGAGAGAAGAGAGAGAGAGAGAGAGAGAGGAGAGAGAGAGGAGAGAGAGAGAGAGAGAGAGAGAGAGAGAGGAGAGAGGAGAGAGAGATGAGAGAGAGAGAGAGAGAGAGAGAGAGAGAGAGAGAGAGAGAGACAAACACACCATCACGCCAGAAAAACTTTAGAGAGAGAATGACACAGACACACACACACACAGTCACACACCCACACACACACACACACACACACACACACACACACACACAACACACACACACACACACACACACACACACACACACACACACACACACACACACACACACACTACCACGCTAGTAGGCCCTTAGGCAGACACGATGCGCTCAAGGGCTTCCCAGTTCACCCTTAGGACGCCCCGCCGAGCCGCGTCCTCCCGCCCTTAGCCGCCCTTTGCACCTCCTCCTACACCCCTTTATTCTCACCTGTAGGATCCTATAGTCTGTTTTTTTAACGAGGTGAAAAATCCTGCCCCCTTGCTGCTTACTGACTGATATTGGATGCCAGGAAAAGGGAATACTACGCTTCTTCTAAATTTCAGCTGTATTTTGTCATTGTTAACCATATTATCAGGTATACATAGGCATCATTCAATTCTATCCTAAGGTCTCATGCTTAAAGTTATGCCTGTGTTTACCTGATACTATGGTTAAATATGATAAAATAAAACTGAAATTTAGAAGAACGGTAGTATTCCCTTCTCCTGGCATCAAATATCAGTCAGTAAGCAGCAAAGGGGCAGGATTTTTCACCTCGTTAAAACAAACAGAGTGTAGTTTGAGAGTCCTACGCCTTGAAGGATCTCGTGTATTTATTCTCTCCAAGATCCTACGATATTTAAACTCCTATCCTACGATCCATACGATATTTAAACTCCTATCCAAGATCCATACGATATTTAAACACCTATCCTACGATCCATACGATATTTAAACTCCTATCCTACGATCCATACGATATTTAAACTCCTATCCTACGATCCATACGATATTTAAACTCCTATCCTACGATCCATACGATATTTAAACTCCTATCCTACGATCCATACGATATTTAAACTCCTATCCTACGATCCATACGATATTTAAACTCCTATCCTACGATCCATACGATATTTAAACTCCTATCCTACGATCCATACGATATTTAAACTCCTCTCCAAGATCCATACGATATTTAAACTCCTATCCTACGATCCATACGATATTTGAACTCCTATCCTACGATCCATACGATATTCAAACTCCTATCCAAGATCCTACGATATTTAAATTCCTATCCTACGATCCATACGATATTTAAACTCCTATCCTACGATCCATACGATATTCAAACTCCTATCCTACGATCCATACGATATTTAAACTCCTATCCTACGATCCATACGATATTTAAACTCCTATCCTACGATCCATACGATATTTAAACTCCTATTCTACGATCCATACGATATTCAAACTCCTATCCTACGATCCATACGATATTTAAACTCCTATCCTACGACCCATACGATATTTAAACTCCTATCCTACGACCCATACGATATTTAAACTGCCCGTCAGGGTGGCAAGGTTGGTAGAGACGTGACCTCGCAATGTGCAGCGTCCCTGTGCATTCGGTCAGCGGTTCGAGTCCGCCTAGTTCGTGCTGACGTGGCGGCGCTTTGTATAGTCAATAACCTTGTAGTTGGTACTTGCAAAGTGTCTAGATAGGATGAAAATCTTATCTTATCTTATATTTAAACTCCTATCCTACGATCCATACGATATTCAAACTCCTATCCTACGATCCATACGATATTTAAACTCCTATCCTACGACCCATACGATATTTAAACTCCTATCCTACGATCCATACGATATTCAAACTCCTATCCTACGACCCATACGATATTTAAACTCCTATCCTACGATCCATACGATATTCAAACTCCTATCCTACGATCCATACGATATTTAAACTCCTATCCTACGATCCATACGATATTTAAACTCCTATCCTACGATCCATACGATATTCAAACTCCTATCCTACGATCCATACGATATTCAAACTCCTATCCAAGATCCTACGATATTTAAACTCCTATCCTACGATCCATACGATATTTAAACTCCTATCCTACGATCCATACGATATTCAAACTCCTATCCTACGATCCATACGATATTCAAACTCCTATCTTACGATCCATACGATATTTAAACTCCTATCCTACGATCCATACGATATTTAAACTCCTATCCTACGATCCATACGATATTCAAACTCCTATCCTACGATCCATACGATATTTAAACTCCTATCCTACGATCCATACGATATTTAAACTCCTATCCTACAATCCATACGATATTTAAACTCCTATCCTACGATCCATACGATATTTAAACTCCTATCCTACGATCCATACGATATTCAAACTCCTATCCAAGATCCTACGATATTTAAACTCCTATCCTACGATCCATACGATATTTAAACTCCTATCCTACGATCCATACGATATCTAAACTCCTATCCTACGATCCATACGATATCTAAACTCCTATCCTACGATCCATACGATATCTAAACTCCTATCCTACGATCCATACGATATCTAAACTCCTATCCTACGATCCATACGATATTCAAACTCCTATCCAAGATCCATACCATATCTAAACTCCTATCCTACGATCCATACGATATCTAAAACTCCTATCCTACGATCCATACGATATTCAAACTCCTATCCAAGATCCATACGATATCTAAACTCCTATCCTACGATCCATACGATATCTAAACTCCTATCCTACGATCCATACGATATCTAAACTCCTATCCTACGATCCATACGATATTCAAACTCCTATCCAAGATCCATACGATATCTAAACTCCTATCCTACGATCCATACGATATTCAAACTCCTATCCTACGATCCATACGATATTCAAACTCCTATCCTACGATCCATACGATATTCAAACTCCTATCCAAGATCCTACGATTCTGTTATATTCTTTTATCTTTAAATTTCTGAGGACGTGCTGTTGTTGCTTTGTTTGTGTCTGTGTTTTTTTTTTTTTTTTGCTTCCCAGTAAATTGATTAGTAAATTAGGGACAAGAATGTAGTTACAATACGACTGCAGGAGGAGCAGGAGGAGAAGGAGGAGGAGGAGGAGGAGGAGGAGGAGGAGGAGGAGGAGGAGGAGGAGGAGGAGGAGGAGGAGGAGGAGGAGGAGGAGGATTTACATAGGATTACATAGGAATAACAAACACCAGGAGACCTACTGGTCCATGACGAGGGTATCTGCTGAACTACATACTACTAACTATCAACTACTTGTAAGAAAACAGTTGGAAAATGATACCATGTCTCTAAAGAGGATAGGAACATGGAAGTTTCATAGTGCAGAAAAATAGGATATGAAATATACTAACTACAACTACCACTACCACTACAACTAATCGATACGGGGAACTAGATACGAATTCGCACTATCAATACCCTAACAGACTTTACAGTGCGCGTCAAGTCTGTTTTTGAATGTAGTTATTGTGCTGGCTCCGACAACATTTGCTGGTAACTTGTTCCATCGTTCAACGACTCTAACATTGAAATACTTTTTACGGAGATCGGTGATGCAACGTTGACCGTTTAGTTTTAAACCATTATTTCTTGTTGTCACTTGAGTTGAAAGCTCGAATAGGTTCTCTTGATTAATGACATCAAAACCTTTTAGATGACATCAAAACCTTTTAAATGACATCAAAACCTTTTAATGACATCAAAACCTTTTTGAGGAGGAGGAGGAGGAGGAGGAGAGGAGGAGGAGGAGGAGAGGAGGAGGAGGAGGAGGAAGAGGAGGAGGAGGAGGAGGAGGAGGAAGAAATTGTTAAGAAAAGAAAGTAAAAGAGAAAGAAATCAGATGTTATATTACAACTACAACAGGAGGAGGAGGAATACAAAGGAAGAACAGACAGCAACAGCCCTACTGAGCTTAACGGAGCTGCCTGTGTGACTATTTTCCACTATATTTTCTTACGAGTTAGAGGCAAAAAAATAGCAAAGTTGAAGCGAAATAAACTTAGATTCTTAAGTTACTTACATTTACTTCTTAGATTTAACCCTTGAGGCCAAGAACGTAATTTCCATTGTAATTTGGGTGCCATTAGATGATTTTTAGTGACTATAAACAATATTTTATAGCTATGACCTGTTTAGTATCCTTGTCCACTAACTAAATTGGTATATTCAGTGACTTTTCGTAATTTTATGGCTAACAACAGACAATTTTATATAGCAAAGGAAAGACCTGGGCGTCAAGGGGTTAAGTTAGCTAGTAGGTATATTTTGTACTAAGAAATAAGAAACAGAACTAGGGTCTATTTTCTGAACCCTTCATCAGACAGAACAACTGATTCTACAGATCTATCAGCACATTAAGAGATCTACAACGTGTACACCAACAATGTTCACGCCGCGGTGACGGATTTGAGTGTTGGATTTCTAGCCGCTAAAAGTTGCCCGGGATTGTTGACGAAGGAAAACTTTTTGAAAAATACAAATTTGTTATCTTCTCAATTTCCTGACCAATTTATTTTGTTATGGCTAAAAATAAATGTCTTTTACTACTCTATCGTTAATATTCTATACATTTATTAAGTAAATTTCACGGTTTTTGAATTTTTTCAGAAACATGATTTTTACACAGGAATATAAAAAACACCACTAGCCATTCTAGTCCTACTGACGCTGTTTGTTTTCGCTTCTTGAATAAAAAAAAAAGGCTGCACAGGAAAAAGAAGAAGGAAAAGGATTACACGGAAAGATGGAAAGAACAGACACCAGGCGGAGGAGGAGGAGGCTATATATAGGAGGAGGAGGAGGAGTGCCAGATGGCTTGGCGTCGCCCTTCCAGCCCAGCCCCCGGCGCGGCCCCCTGATTACAGAGCGTGGCATCTGCGGCAGCCGTGACCCTGCCTGGCGACCTGCATACCAATGAGCGCAAAGACCTGGAGCCATGGTGTGCCTGGCCTGGGTGTGTGGGCTGGGTGGCTCTTGGGCTGACGAGCTGCACTTTGGGAGAGTGGCTAGGCTTTGGGAGAGTGAGAGCCAGTGGCGCACCCAGGGGCGGGGACAAGGACCTCCCCCCCTCAAAGTTTCCTTCCTTGTAAGAAATCAGAATACACTAACAGTCAGTTAAAAAATAATGATTACAGGTTTTAGCGATGTGGCCGCGTCGCTGCCCGTGTACATTGTTACCTTTATTTGGTGGCACTTATGCTTCACGCAATGCCTTGGACAAGCTTCTAACACTACCAAAACTATTGTTTCAGTAGCAGAAATAAGAAATAAGGCCTGAAAAGTGAATCAGCTGATGGCAGAAAAATTTACCATCCAGCGGCTAGCGAGACACTGGCGGGTTTGCTAGACTGCCTGGCCAAAAAATATTTCTGGCTCCCCCCGAAAAAAAAAATCCTGGGTGCGCCCATGGTGAGAGTCTTTGTGAGAGTGGTGAGTCTTGGGAGAGCCGCTAGAATCTTTGGGAGAGCCGCTAGAGTCTTTGGGAGAGCCGCTAGAGTCTTTGGGAGAGCCGCTAGAGTCTTTGGGAGAGTGCTAGAGAGTCTTTGGGAGAGTGCTAGAGTCTTTGGGAGAGTGCTAGAGTCTTTGGGAGAGTGTTAGAGTCTTGGGGAGAGCGCTATCTTTGGGGGGGCCGTAGAGTCTTTGGGAGGGGCCGCTAGAGTCTTTGGGAGAGTGCTAGAGAGTCTTTGGGAGAGTGCTAGAGTCTTTGGGAGAGTGCTAGAGTCTTTGGGAGAGTGTTAGAGTCTTGGGAGAGCCGCTAGAGTCTTTGGGAGAGCCGCTAGAGTCTTTGGGAGAGTGCTAGAGTGTCTTTGGGAGAGTGCTAGAGTCTTATGGAGAGTGCTAGAGTCTTTGTGAGAGTGTCTGGTCTTTGTGAGAGTAGCTAAGGAGTGGTTGGCAACACGTGGGAGCGGGAGTACAATGCAATGCAGCTTCGACTGTCAAGAAGTGAGACGTCGCAGGATGTTGGCAATTTCACAAAATACCCGCTACTGCTTCAGACAGACGAGGAGGAAGGAGGGGAGGAAAAAATAGAGGACGGAGTGAGTTAGGTTCGACAAGGGTAATAGAGTTCGTTCCTACCTTCGTCAGCGTTTAAATATACTACAATTTCTGAAAA
>JACEEZ010022756.1:114428-116165 GCA_016584305.1 Chionoecetes opilio
TCAAAAGGTTTTTTTTCTCACCAAATCCTAGGGTCCCCTTTTCATTGATAACAATGTATCTCCATCAGAAAAAGCTGTAAAACTTGGCCAGGAAATAATAGTCAGTGTCTCAGAAACCAGGGAAGTGACGGAATTATACGAAAACAAGTGTGCCCCGCCCCGCAGGTTCTAACGGGAGGGGTTCCGACCCCTTCGACCCCCTGACCAGAATATTAACATAACCGAAACTTAACCTAACCTCCTAAGGGATGGGGGTGGGTGGGAGGCAGGTCGGGGTGTGTCTATGCATTATTAGACAACTCTTATAATTTCTTCAATATATATATGTTTTAAAGGTTATGCATGCAGAAATGGATTAATACTGCACATTATACTAAGCAAAAAATAATCTGTTAAGTGGTAACGGCGGTAGCGATCGACCGCGCAGTTCTCGTCCACTATAACCCATTTAGCCCACATGAACGCGTCTTCATATGTCGCCGTTCTCTTCTAACAATCACCTCCTCCCTTTTCATCACCAGTAGCTACGTATATATATGCCCCTAAAGTTAAAACATTAACAACAAATCTCCGCGCCTCCCATGTCATCGCTTTCATCTTTGTTTGTTATTGTTGGGTGAAGCGGTTGGCCCAACCGTGTGCTAGATGTGTTGTCAGTGTTCGACGAACAGGTCCAACCAAATGCTTGTTTGGTTCGACGAAACAGTCCGACGAAACGCCTCGTGTGATAGCCGCTTAGTGTTGGTATTAGTCGTAACTTTCTTCGGATATTTTTAGAGAGTAAGTGTATGTGTGTGTCTTCCTCGTTACCATCAGGCTAAGAGATGCTGAGACTCTTCTGGGAGGGGCTGAGATGAAGGCTGTTTTGGTCTTAGTGGTGGTATTATTATCTTCGTTTTCTGCCTGCATTTCTGAAGGGTAAGACTTAGTGTATAGGTTTTTCTTGATCCTCGGTACCATTGGGCTAAGAGATGCTAAGACTCTTCTGGGAACGACTAAGTATTATTAATCTTCGTTTTCTGCCTGCATTTCTGAAGGGTAAGACTCAGTGTATAGGTGTTTCTTGATCCTCGGTACCATTGGGCTAAGACATGCTAGGACTCTTCTGGGAACGACTAAGATGTAGGCTGTCTTGGGCTTATTGATGGTCTGAAAAGCCCTTTGTAAATAACTCTTTTCCTGGCAAGTAAATCCTTCTATCTTGCTCTTGTCGCTCCGTCCTCTTCCTCCTCCTCTTCCTGATTAACCTCCAAAATACTTCATCAACTGCACTTTTACACGCCGAGGACATCAGGGCTGGCTTCATACCCTTTCACACCCAGATCTTTCCTTTGCTATATAAATTCGTTTGTTGTTAGCCATAATATTACGAAAACTAACTTAATATACCAAATTAGTTAGTGGACAAGGATACTAAACAGGTCATATCTATAAAATATTGCTTATATTCACTAGAAATCGTCTAATGGTACCCAAATTACAATGGAAATTACGTCTGGGTCTCAAGGGGTTAAGCGTTTAAGGCAGTGGACCAGCATAGCATAGTGACGGTGTGTTCTCTTGATGGCGAGGACGTGATGGTGCAAGTAAAGCTTTCATTTAACACTTGAAGATGGCGAGTGACAGGTGTTCTTTTTGTTCTTCCTTTGCCTCCTACAAATCGTCTCATTTTTCCACTCTATTACCCCCTCAGGGTCCTCTCACTCGTCCTCCCCTTCTGCGTACCCCCCCCCCCCC
>JACEEZ010022757.1:0-20578 GCA_016584305.1 Chionoecetes opilio
AAGGGGTACGAAATTGGATTAGGTACTGGTATGGTGTAGGGGTCGTTGGAAGTCATGTTGTGACGGAAGAGATACTTTTAAAGAGAGATAAATGAAGGGCACAATGGAATGAGATGTCTTACATGGAGAGATAGCATGATGTAATTCCTACCTTCTTTTTCTTCTTTTCGGTTTCATGGCAGATTTTCCCATATATCTTATGAGGTTAGACGGCCATTGATACGCTTCCAACTATCTCTATCTATTGCCTCTACTTCTTCAATGTCCAATACTGCCAGATCCTCTTCAACACACTGCCTCCATGTCTTCCTTGACCTGCCCGGTGGACGGCGACCTGGTACTTCTACTCCAACAGCTCTCCCCAATGCCTCATCACCTTCTCTTCTCTTCACATGCCCAAAGCACCTCAATCGCCTTACTCTCAACACTGTACTCAGCAGTTTACAGGAACTACCTCGTGTAGGTCTCACGGCCTCTTGTAGCTTCCTTATTTTCTTATGTTCCTTCAATCCACATTTTCTTGCCGCCTCTTCACTGGACACTTCATCTCACCATGTGATCCCACCTGTATACCTCAACATTCTCCAATCACAACCAACCAAAACATCTTCCAACTTCTTCGTCAAAGCCCATGTCTCAGAACCATACAGCAATACTGATCTTATACATGCTTCAAATTCTCTTCCTCTGTTTTTCAGTAGAATACTCTTGTTTATCAGCAGTCCCGTTATCTCTCCACTTCATCCATGTAGTTGCTACCCGTGTTCTTACTGCTCTCTTCACTTCACCCTCGCTATCTAACATGTCACCAAGATAACAAAACTTTAATTTCTTCTATTACACCACCATTCACTTTATAGACTCAACCTCTTCCTCTTCTGGCGGGCCCCCATTGTTGATTCTTCTTATACACAATGGACAGCAGAAATCTAGAACCCTGTTCAGGGTGCTAGATTCTATAATGTGTTTGAATATAATTTTGAATAATTCCTAGTCCCGAACATCTTTTATGGCACCACTTTTCACATTCCTTGCAACGAATAAAGTTTACTCCTACTCCACTACCGCACACTCCACAGGGAAACCCTCCCACTTGTATATTTTGCTCTATTTTCTGGATTGTTACCATCATCTTCGTCTTGGACATATTCACCTTCAGACCTCTTCTCTCCATTGCTTGCTTCCAATCTATAAATCTCTCAACATCCTCCTTTGTCTCTGCTGTCAAGACTAAATTATTTGCATATAGCAGCTTCCATGGATCTCCTTTTCTGTATTCCTTTGTGGCCTCTTCCATCACTACCACAAACAAAAGAGGACTGAGCCTTGATGCACCCCCACCCCTATCTCAAAGGCATCTGATCTCCATCTACTCTCACCCTTGATCTCGACTCTTCATACAGTGCATTTACCAATACAGTTTTTTACAATATGTACTCAAATATTTGCATCAACAATGGTTTTGATACTTAACTGAAAGTTCCGTGGCTCTTCTTGTCCCCTCCCTTATGAATTAGGACTACATTTGCTCTCTTCCAATCCTGGGTACTTTACCTTTTTTCTAGCGACCTCACAATATGTATTTTACCCCCTATTCTTACTATACTCTTTAAATCCCTTGAGACCCAGAACGTAATTTCCATTGTAATGTGGGTACCATGAAACGATCTTTAATGAATATAAGCAACATTTTATAGCTATAGACCTGGGCACTGGTAGGGTACGCCGTAGGTCCAATGAAAAGTGAAATATAGATTATTTCGAATTTGGCAGGGTGTTTTCTTATGTAAAATTGAATTTTAAGGGTGGTTTGTCTCTTCAATTTTTTGGTTTGAGCATTTCTTTGCTATGCAAAAATGGACTTTTATATTTAAATTTTTTATATTTTATTTTTTATTTTTTATTTTTTTGAATTTTGAAAGATTGATTTTATCCATCTCTTCCTCTTCATGATTTGGAGCTTGAATTGGCTTGAGTTTAAATTTTTATTATCTTTCACCCCTCTTATTGCTATTAAAAAAAATTCTTATTCATCAAAAAGCTGCATTAAATATATTTTAATTCAGGCTTTAGCTTCATTTTTAAATTATTATATCGACCTCCTCTCTCTCTTACTTACTCTCACCGCCTTTGTTGGCGGTGGGACGAGAGTTGTTGAGAGTGAGGTGCCTACGTCTCGGGCGTGATGAAGAGGGGAATCCTTCTCCAAGAACTCAGCAGCACCCGGGGAGGGTTTTGACAAGCGGGGGTACCCAGTGAGAGACATTGCGAAGGATCTGACCCCCATGGTGCTTGCCCAGTGGAAGAAATCAAACGCCCATTTGCACCTCCAGTGGTTGTTATTGACCGGTCCGTGACCAGAAGGATAGATAATTTTTGGAAGAAGGTTAGTGAAGTGGTGAGAGACGGGAGCAACTAAAACAGTAAAGGAATTCGTGAGAAGAATATGGACAGGCTGTTTGAACAAAAACGGCCTGCCCTCACACGATCTTCCTCGGCCCAAGGACTAGGAATCTCAACTGTTCCAACCCCCACCCTGTGCCACGCGAGAGCACACATGCAGTGTGACTGCCCCCTGGCCACAAAGTCCCTACTTAAAACCTAGAGTGGCTGTACTACCAGAGGATCAAAGTTGGGAAGGAGAGTGCAAGGGATGATGACAGGGGTAACAAGAATGAGATGCATAGACAAGAGAACCATTTTGGAAGAGGGGGCTAAGCTGAAGAAGCAAAGCAAGAAAGATGAAAAGGTCAGACTCTTGAGCTGCAGGAGGCAGATGTTTCCTGGGCCAGGCTGAAGATCACCAGGATTCTGAGATGGGACGGAGGAGTCGTTCACCCTGCCACTCAGAGGAAAGAGGCAGGAGCAGCAGGAGGCTCCATACTGGTAAAAACCGCCCTGCTCAGGGAGAGGCTGGGGTCCCTGGCAACCCCTTGTGATGCAGTACTTGGACAGGCCAGCTGCAAGAAAGAAACACAATGCCAGTCCGGAACCTGGCGTTTGGCAAGATCCGGTTTCGACGTTCCGCCCTATGCTGCTGTTTGCCTGGCTTCTGGATTCCTCCAGGCCCCTTATTGCTGACGGCCACCTCTCTCCAGACATGTCGTACCTGGTCTGCGATCCTAACAAGCTGAGGAGGGCCAGGCAGGATGCTATGGCATCGGCCAGGGACCTTGACCAGGGGAAGCACCAGGAAACCCAAAATAGTTGGTTGGGTTACGATGGGAAAAAGGACAAGACCAGGGCGATGGTGCCCGACAGCTATGGGAAACTGCACCCAAGGTTTGATCAGGAGAAGCATGTGTCAGTGACAGAGGAGCCATCAGGATTCTGGAAGGTACCTTTGGCACTTTGTACCAGAGGACCCGGTGCCACCTGAGAAGCCTGCTTTCAAGGTGGCTCAGGCTCTATGATCTGCTGGTGACATGCGACTCCACCGACTCACTGATCGTACTGGCAAGGTGTCCCACTCCAGATGGCTCACCACAGCCCAGTCACTCGTGTACAAGTTGACCAGAAAGCATGGACTGACTGGCAAAGAACTGAACACCCTGGAAATCCTAGTCAAGTACTGCCTGCAGGTGTACTTCAAACTCTACTACGACATCAGGTTCAACCACAGATTAGAGGACGGTTTCCCAAGCACATCCTCACGCAGCTCAGAGTGATGAGGTCGCAGCCCAAGAAGGTCCAAACAGCTGTGACGTTCTACGTGCGGACAGGAGCATTGTTCGCACACTCAGAATGTGTCCTCCTCTCGCTGATGGCGAGTCAGAGTGAGGACGACCGCAGGTTCGCCGTGACCCAGATTTTGAAGCTGGGGGGGCTGGCGAGGAGTATGGGACACCAGTGTAAGACCTCGCATCACACCCAAGCTGAACTTGTCAGCCACCAGCTTGCAGACACTGATCAGCTGGCAGCCTGGCCAGGTGCATGAGCCGGCATTCACCTGTTCACTGTCCGGGGATCAGATCCAGGAGATCCTGGTCAAGCCGTACGAGGTTCCGGAGTTCTCTATCCACACTCAGAGCACCGAAAGAGTCGTGAAGCAGGTGACAGAGGCTGCGGCAGCAGTGGTGGGGCAGCAGGCCAGAGACGGGTTCATCCGGGCTCGGGCCCCCCCACCGGGAGACCATGCCCTGCTTCAGGTCTAAGAAGGACATGATGGACACGTTCTAGGCCAACGTAGAGGCTGTGACACTGATGTAGTGCCTGAGAAACCAACTGATCAGAAAGAGCTTACCACGCTAGTCATTTGGAACTCATATGGTGCATGATGCAATACACAGGACCCAAACCCGGGCACTGGCTACTCATTTAAGCATTATTCGATAAGGGTGCAAATATAAAAATGCGATTTTGCATAGTAGAATTGCTCAATGCAAAAATGGAAACTGATAAAATTGTCTTAGAATTCCATTTTACATAGGAAATTGGCATGCCAAAGTTGAGAAAAAGAATTTTTGTTATACGGCGTACCCTACTGGGCAGGGATGCTCGAAAATCCCTCGTAAGTGACAACTTATGGGTGTATGGCTACAATAACCGTACGAGGTGGGCCGAGGTTAATGCTCGAACAGAGGCAGCACTCCCGTATGGTGATCGCTGGGCCTCTGGGTGGGGAATATTAGGGATGTGTGGGGAAATTCTGCTGACGAATCACAGAGCAGCGCCTCGCATGATTTGGCCAATCACGTTGCTCTCAGCTGTCAGGGGGCACGAGAAATAAATTTAAAAAGAAAACTTCAAATGCCGCCAGACTGTTACCGTGTGGGGTTGTGCGTGTGTACGTCAGACAATGACACCACAACCACCGTATCATTATGGCGGCCAAACCCTTTTGTGCTGAACTATACGTTTTTATTCAAGAAGTCGACCGATATATATATTTAATATATTAGGTTTGCCCTAATAGAATCTTTTTGCAAGTATATCTATTTTATGTCAAATATGATATATATGGGGTCAGTGATGCAATAACACATCCCATTTCAAACAGGCAAGCATGAAATAGCTCTATAATACACAATAAACATAAAATATAGTGATACTAACTTGTATTTTGGCGTTTGTTGATGTCTTGTCAATTCAAATCCCACTCGTCAGAGGGAGCTACGGGTGGTGCCGAGCACCCGTAAACCTCACGGTCTCATACCAAGTGAGCAAACGGTTTGAGCATTAACCGTAGAGGCGCTACGAGGTAAAAGCCTCGTAGGGTAATACTTATGGGTCCCGTAACTCCTTCGAGCATCTCCCCCCTTTTTAGTGTCCTTGTTGACTAACTAATTTGGTATATTCTGTGACTTTTGTAATTTTATGGCTAACAGACAATTTTTTATATAGCAAAGGAAAGATCTGGGCGTGAAGGGGTTAATTATCCAAATTGACATTCCATCTGGACCCGGTGCTTTTTTGACTTCTTGATTTTTCCAACCCAATTTCCTTGCATCTTGCATGTCCACTTGTATATCATTCAACACAGTGTCACTAGGTCAATCCTCTTTTTTTACCAAATTATTCTGGTAAAACTGAAAAAAAATTCATTATTTCGGCCTGCGAACCTTGCCATTCATGCATCTGTTAAAGAGCTTAGGGTCATCCGTGCGTATGTTTATTATCTTTCTCGTGGTTTCTCTTCTTCTAATTCTTACATATTTATTCCTTTTCCGTATATATTGTTCCCATAAGTTTTTCCTACCCTTCTCCTCCATCTCCAAGTCTTTTATCTTACACTTTTGTCTCATCGCTCTTCTGTTAAACCTTTCTTTTTTTTCCCAATTCCTCAAAACCCTTGGTACTATCCCCCGCTCCCCCCTTAATTTTGAAACCCCCCCCTTTTGGGCCCCTATAGAGGCACCTATAGATTTCTAAGTCTCCCAGTCTTTTTTCATGAAAAAATTTTTCGAAACTTGTCAGAATCAGTTTTTCCCAAATTTTATCCTCCAATTCTATGTGATTCTGTCTGTCTGTCTCTTTCTTCATTTATATCAAACTCTATGAAATATTGCCCTCCTTCCTAATGGGCACGGGAAAATTATTTGTTGATTATATCCATTTGCTTGGTTATATAAAACCCAGTCTTGATGGCTCTTTTTTCCTCTAGCAACCTTCCTGGTTTTTGCACTCTTTTGATTTTGATCTCTTTACTCTTTAAACCCATCTACCCCCTAATTCAGTTCTGAAGTTTTTATCTCCAGCATCTCTTTTTTCTTTTAACTTTGATAGCAAAAAAAAAAGTATAGGTATGGGAGTACATTAAAAGCCGCGGGTTTGGGGATCATCCTTACCGTATTTTGCGACTTAAAAAAACCACCCCCTTTCACCAAGAATATTTATTAAAAAGGGAAAAACAGATAAAACGAAGTGTATTTTTTAGCCTTTGTTTTGGATAAAGTCCCCTAAAAAAACATGCTTAAAAAAGAGTTCAAAAATAGTAAATAGCCCCCAACAGTAGAAAATTAGGGATGAACTTGCTAAGCTTTTAAAGTAACCCAGACCCTTTCTCATTCCTGATTTAAAAGCCGTCAAAATAAGCCTGTCGGTATATCAAAAATATGTTTTCAATTTTTTTCTCCAGTCACCCGTTTTTAAAAAATCCGCATTTAAAAAACGAAAAATCCCCGAGCTCTCAAAACACAAATGGTGACCGCAGAGACCACCACGGCTCGGTGACGTCACGCAGGGAAACCCCCAGCCCTGCCTGATAAGATACCGGAGATCAAAAAGAAATTACTTGAAAATTTTGGGGGTTTCGATTTTTTTTTTTTTTTCGATAGGCATATACTTGCTCCTTCATGGGGACAGCAAGAAGTTCCTTTCCAAAAAATTTTCACCCTTTCCGCCTATTTTGGCCAGGTTTTTTGTGTTGCAGCGCCGGTAAAGGCGGGTGAGAGCCACGCGGAAGACTGTGTTTCCACCGGGCGACTCTCACCCTTCTTTCCGGGGGCACACACATAACCGGGGCCCAAAAAGGTCGGAAATGGGCTAAGCTCTCTGGAAAGGTACAGCTTTCTTGCTGTACCCATGAGGATGCAAGCGGGGGGTCCCGAAGTAACGAGCATTAGGTTTTACTGGCATACTCGTAAAGCGAAATCTCGTATAAAAGAAACACATAACAATGGTAAAAAAAAATAGGTTTGGTTTTCCAGGACCCCTCAATTAAAAAAAATAAAAATAAAAACATGTTTTTCAAAACTAAATAAGCTAGCAACGCAACAACACACAGCGTCTATATTCCCCACTGTACTACCCATTCTTAAAAAAGCATTCTGAAAGAGAAATCACACAAAATAACATAATTCACATTAATTAACATAAAACATGATAATAAACAAAAAGACTTTTTTACTGTAGAGGACGCCACTAACAAGAGAAGGTAGTGTAGGGGGTCCCCAAGGTTAGGGCCCGCACCCCTGTAAATATCCCAAAAGGTCAGGCCGCGCCATATGCTTAATTCCCCTTCAGGCTCCTTTTTTTTTTTTTTTTTTTTTTTTTTTTTTTTTTTTTTTTTTATTTTTTTTTTAAATTATATATATATATATATTATATTATATATATAAATAATATATATAATATATATTATTATATATATCAACATTTGTGCCTATAGCCTTGCTGGGTGCCTGACTGTGGTCCCAAGGGGGGGGCCGCACCCTGCTAATTCCCCCAAAATTCGGGCCGCCCCATATCCCTTGATTACCCCTTTAGGCATGGCTTCCCAGGGGTGACCTCACTGGGGGCAAACCCAAAACCCCCTTTTCAGCCAGGGGGGTGTAGGGCCCCATTTTTAATTTATAATTTTTCCCCCCCCAGTTTGAATGTCTTATCATTGGATTTTCGATCTCGTATATTGAAAAAAGACCCTAATTTACACATCTCGTATCATCGGTTCTCGTATACCGAATGCTCGATAACGGGGCCTCCCTTATATGTCTATCGCAAAAAAAATCTATCAGAAACACCCAAAATTCTTCAAGACTAGTTTTTTTTGAGTTTTCCCCCGGGGAACTGTATCAGGCAGGGCTGGGAGGCTTTTTGCTTGACGTCACCACATGTTTCCCGCCCCGGGGGGAATGAGGCTGTTGTTTTTCCCGCGCTTTTTTCAAAAGTCTGTTTTTTTGGGAATAAGGCGTGGAAAAAGATTAATTTTTTTTTGGGGGTTAGGTATTTTTAATGAACTTTAAACAAATTATGCAAAGAAAAATTGTCTGGCGTTTTACTTTAAGTTTTTTTTGGGATTTTGAGATTTTATTGATGTCAAGGTAAAGTATTATTTTATCTTTTACTTCAGTGCTTTTTTGGTTTTTTTTGGGGGCAAAAGGGTTTCCCATACTACTCATTCTACTTTCAGGTGAGGATGCAGTAAAAAAAGCCGGCCCCATGTTAGAGTACAGTGAAGATTTCTGTGGGCAAGTGCCACGAATTTTTTAAAGGAAAAGTTTTTTTGGCAAAAATGGCCGTGCCCATTAAAGAAAGGAGACAAACCCTGGTGTAGGAAGTAAAGTTTTGGGGGAGATAATAAAGCCCGGCCCCCACGCCACGGACTGAGGGTAAAGCCCCCTTTGGTTTTTTTGGGCACGGGGAGCCATACCCAATGCTTCCATTCTACTGGGAATCCCATTTAGTTTCTCTAAAGGTAATCCGGGAAGTTTTTTGTTTCCTTCTTTGTTCTTTTAAATGAAGAAAATAATTTGAGGTACCCTTTTTAAACCCCCTTGAGGCCCAGAACGAAATTTTCCATTGTAATTTGGGTCCCATTAGAAAATTTTAAAATTAAATATAAGCAATATTTTATTTTTTTTTTTTTTTTACGCCCTTTTTATTACCCTTTTCCCAAAAACTAATTTTGGTTTTTAAGTCACTTTTTTTTAATTTTTTATGGCTAAAAACAGAAAATTTAAAATAAATATTTTACGGGAAAAAAACCTCTTTTTTTTACCGGCCCCCCTGGGGGAGGAGCGATCCCGGGAAAACTCTTTTTGGCCGTTGTTTTGAGTTACTCTTAGGGAAAACCCCCCCAAAAATTCCCAAATTTTTTTTTTTTTTTTTTAATCACAAGGAACGGGCCCAAAGGGCACAACAAAAATGGGAAAACACAAACCCCCTTTATTTGCCAGCCCCCTATAAAGAAGACATTTAAAGAAATAAAATAAAAAAGAGGGGTGAGCCAATTTAGTTCGGGGGGTGTCTTGTTCCCTTTTCTTTTGAAAAAGGTTAGTCATAGGAAAAATGGAAAAAAAGAAACAGGAAGAAAAAGTTTTCCAAAAGTTTTAAACCAAATGGGAAAAAAAAAAGAAAAAAAAAAAGCCTGGGTCCCATTAGTGCCGTTGTTTTGGGGGGCTGCCGTTATTTTTAATTTCCCGGTTTTTAAAAGAGGTTTCCCCCTGTAGTTTTTAAAATATATAAAATTTTATAAAAACTTTTTTTATTTTATATATATATAATTTTATATAATAATATATATATATATATAGCAAAGGAAGGATCAGGCGTGGGAAAGGGGTTTAAAAACTTAGCTGCTTATTCTCAAAAAGCACTTTATATAAAAGAATTCTGTGATGCCTCTGATTTAAATTTAAAAAAAAAAAACTCATAATCAAATTTTTTCTATATATTTCCTACAGGAAGTTGAACAGCTACGACAAGAAAAGCTTGAAATTGACCAAAAGTTAAGAAATATGCACACTACTAATAGTACAGGAGGTAATCAGGGTTACCCAATGAGGAGAAATGATCGGTAAGTACAGTATGCAGTATGTTTACCCAAATATTTTTACTGTTTAAGTGTACAGTTTTCCCTCGCGATACAATGCCTCGCCTTACAATATTTCGGTTACACAATTGATCTTTAGTATACTTATGCAAATGTGCATGTAATATGTATTTCTATTTGCTTAGGCAATGATTTCAATACAGTACAGGTCAGGGATGGAGTGAATACAAGAGTTGTGTATTCGAATACGACTACGAATTCTTTTAATTCCTACAAATACGAATACGCTGAAATACTGTTAATTTGAATACAAATACGAATACTTCATGAAAGTATTCATGAATTTACACTACTCAATTTTCCGGACCTCCTATTGCCGGATTTCGGATTTCCCGGTCATTGGCCGTCCCGTGACATATTTGGCATGGCCGGACATACACACAACCCTCGTTTTCCCGGACTTCCATTTCCCGGATATCGGATTTGCCGGACAAAATCCGAGGTCCGGGTATATGGCAGAGTCCCGGACAAATGCCTGGTCCAGTCCTTAAATCGACAAAGTTGTCCAGCGGTCCGAGCATCTCCTGTCACCCTTGGTCAGTGTCCGCGCCTCCCACCAGGTGGCAGCATGGTCAGCGATCGTATTGTTTACATTTGGGCACAAGAAACACTCATGGTTCACCTGCACCGCCTCCGTTAGTCCCCCGACCCCCACTGCCCCTGGTGCAGGAACGTCTCTGAGACTATTGAACACTTTCTGCTGCCTCCCGCCAGGTGGCAGCATGGTCAGCGATCGTATTGTTTACATTTGGGCACAAGAAACACTCACGGTTCACCTGCACCGCCTCCGTTAGTCCCCCGACCCCCATTGCTCTTGGTGCAGGAACGTCTCTGAGACTATTGAACACTTTCTGCTGCCTTCCGCCAGGTGGCAGCATGGTCAGCGATCGTATTGTTTACATTTTGGCATAAGAAACACTCACGGTTCACCTGCACCGCCTTCGTTAGTCCCCGACCCCCACTGCCCCTGGTGCAGAAAGTCATCTGAGACTATTGAACACTTTCTGCTGCAGTGTCAGCGCTTCACTCCCACCGTGTAGTGCTACACTCTCAACTCCTCACCCTGAACGTTGGCGGCAGCTGGCGTCCACCCCTCCCGGCAAACACGCTGTCATCCGCCTCACCTGTGCCTTCCTGAGGAAGACAGGTCAACTACAGCGCCTGTGATAGCATCATAGGACATCACCAGGGCTCAAAGTGTTCCCAAGGGATCCTCGCAGCCCTAAAAACAACTACAAAGTGAAGTAAAAGTCCCGCGGCGGGGTAGTTGACATTGGCGGTTGCCGGACAGTAAATACTAGAGTAGGATAAACGTCCGGGGGTGGGTAATGGCCTCGGACTTTTGCGATTCCCGGACGTTTACGGTTCCCGGACCAGTGCTCCCCACTATTAGTCCGGAAAAACGAGGTTTGTGTTTATGTCCGGAATAGTCCGAACATTAAGGAAAGTACGGCATTCAAATGTCGTACTGACAGTGTACGGCACTGTCAGATGCTTTAAAGTAATAGTCCAGACCCATTTTTTTTTTGCCTTATTATGTTGAATTCAAAACACCTAATCCACCAAAAATAAATTGATTCCAGGCCTTATTTCTGTAAAAACACTCTTTTGTAAAAAGCGCGCGAAAAAAAACTTTCTTCCCGCCAACAGGGCCACGAATATTATTGATGACGTCAGAGGAGGTGCTCAAATGTAAACAACAGTCGTCTGCATTTGTGACACCCGTCGTATCGACCAGCAAATGTAAATGATGAGCGATTGCAGTTCGGTGTCAGACAGTGAATCTGTCGCTGTGACAGATGTAGAGGATGATGCTCAATCTGAGACTGAAGTAGATGATGCTGGTCGCGTATATGTGGAAAACCAACCGCCGAATGTGATACATGTTTGAGCCAGAATACAAAGCCCGCTATGGTGTGTGGCAGAAAAGAGAGAGAGAGAGCAAGGTGAAATATACGATGATAAATAAGCAAAAACACTTAAGAAACCAATAAAAATGCATGTTTGAAGGATGAATAGGAGGGGAGGAAGACTCAGGACATAATGACCGTGATGTTAGTAGACGATTTAGCAAAAAGGAGAGAGGGAAGGAGGGAGAGAGCGACTGGCGAACAGTGTTAGCGGAACCTGAGAATCAGGAGGACCTATGTAGCTCTCCAAAACATGGATTGGTATAGTAAGGGAAACTATAATGTTTGCGTGGGAATCACAATGAGGTACTTTCGAAAAAATCTTATGGTTAGTTTTGAAACACACACACATCTCTGATTGTCGGACGAAAGGATAAGGAGAGAGAAAGAGAGAGAAATAATTAATCGACAAGAAATAAGGAATGAGAGGAGGCCTCTTCTCTCTCTCCGACAGGACTTAATTTAGAGGAACCCTCAAATTCTCTCCTTCCTCCTCCATTCTTTGCTAAATCGTCTAATAACATCACGAGGTCATTATTGTCCTGAGTCCTCTTCCCCTCCTCCTCTTCCTCCCTCTCCTCCTCTTCCCCCTCCTCTTCCCCCTCTTCTTCCTCCCCCTCCTATTCATCCTTTCAAACATGCCTTTTATTGGTTTCTTAGTGTTTTTGCTTATTTATCATCGTATATTTCACCTTTCTCTCTCTCTCTCTCTCGTTCTCTCTCACTCTCTCTCTCCCTCTCTCTCTCTCTCCTCTCTCTCTCTCTCTCGTCTCTCTCTCTCTCCTCTCTCTCTCTCCTCTCTCTCTGTCTGTCTGTCTGTCCTGTCTCTGTCTGTCTGTCCTGTCTGTCTGTCTGTTTCCTGTCTGTCTGTCTGTCCTGTCTGTCTTCTGTCTGTCTGTCTGTCTGTCTTCTGTCTGTCTGTCTCTCTCTCTTCTTCTGTCTCTCTCTCTCTCTGTCTCTCTCTCTCTCTGTCTCTCTCTCTCTCTGTCTCTCTCTCTCTCTGTCTCTCTCTCTCTCTCTCTCTCCTTCTCCTCTCTCCCTCTCTCTCTCTTCTCCTCTCTCTCTCCTCTCTTTTTCTGTCACACACCAGCACGCTATGGTGTGTGGCTACGGGGTGGGTGTGGGGTGATGGTGATCTACCCTTGTCCGCCGCGCTAATCTTTTCAACACATTTAACGTTGTCGTATTGGTCTGAAACGTGTGCAAACTTCTCTGGAAAGCCACAGCTGTCTTGCTGTACCCATAAAGGATGCATGCATATGGCATATCGCAGAAAAAATCTATCGGAAACACCCAAAAATCTTAAATTAATATATTTATCTCTTGTGTTTACGTGCTTTTGTATTGCCGTCGGCCTGGGAGGCTTCCTCCTGTGACGTCACCGAGCCGTGGTGCGTCGTCTGCAAGCCTTGAAGAGCGTTTTCGAAGCTCGGGGAAGTTGCAGATTTTGATTGCGGATTATTTAAAAACGGCTGACTGGATGCAAAAAGTGACAACATATTGTTGATATACTCGATAATGGTTATAATTTTATTGCATTAAATCAGGAATGATGAAATGGTCTGGACGATTACTTTAAGTTTCAAAAGTGAAGTAGGAGCTCATGAGTGGAAGTGAGAGAGTGCGTACGTGGCGTTTTTGTGTGGCAGGTTGCTAGGCGGGTGTGGCTCAGGGGCTGAGACAGTGTGCCGGGCACCCTTGTATGAGGGAGGTTTTTTTTAAGAGTCATTGCTCCTGATAAACTGTGCCGAGATTTGTACCTTCAAGATGCCATTAAGTACACACGCAGCATTGTCACTACACTGCACGGCACTGCACTACACTGTCACTTAGAAATCATGTCTACCCCACTCAATCTCTGCTGAATGTACCGCTTCATCACTGCAACGTTGAGTGTATTATCCTTACCTGTCTTCATATGATTGCTGGGGCCTTCTTTACCACTCTTTGAAGCAGAGGCGTTCACATAATAACATGGAGGGAAAATTGTGAAATAAATGAGAAAGTCAAAAACAGGGCTTAAAACTAAAATATTTTATTAACTGTTCGTTCCAATCAGAAACAGTATTATTACCGTTTCGTTTTTCGTTCCTCCTCCAAACATAACGTTCCTGAACCGGTTAGAAAGAATGAAAACCGGTTAGAACGTTATTCTCAAACCATGTATTGAATATGCTATAAGCCATAATAAATAATAATGCCTATACATGACCACATTCTTACAGATGATAATAAAGCCTTACATTTCATGGTGCACAGTATCCTATAAAATAAAACGCTTAGATTTTGTAAGAATTATATTATATATGACTTAAATAAGGCAACACATTTACATATACAATACAGGAAGCGTAGTGTAGGAGTATGCAATCTCAGTTGCCGTAAAGTAAAGAGATGAATCACTAAATTATTTATTAATATTGCATATGCAAAAAATACATTAATTCGTAATATCATCAACCCACTAATTAAATAAACATAATCAATGAAATCAATGAATACATGTGGTACTCCAAGGACTCAAACTTAGAGAGAATGATAAATCCTCCTTGAATTGAAGAATGCTTGCAGATAACACTGGTTGACACCAAAAATGGTTCTGAGTTCATTGTGTGTGGGTTGGAAAGCATTTTCGCTGCTGATTTAAAAAATGGCATTGTTTTTTTCTCTAGCACGTATAGTTTTTGAAATATCGGCATTTTAAATTTTAATAGCTATTATAATATACAGGGAGGTCCCGTTATACGAGCATTCGATATACGAGAATCCGATGATACGAGAGGTGTAAATTAGGGTCTATTTTCAATATACGAGATCGAAAATCCAATGTTACGACATTCAAACTGGGGTGAGTAAAATTACCAAGTTATTTACTAAAGTAAATTACAAGTTATTTACTAAAATTATAAAGTCATTTACTGGCTCAGTACACAATGTGGCCTACAAAAATTCACAACCCTGGGCGAGAAGCCAGCAACGGAGGTAGTATGGCCAGCAACAACCTGCTCTCGCACTACCTAGATACTACTTTCCCTAATGACGGAAGCTACAAAGCTGATTGAAAGCTCCTCGATAGGTCGTAAACGAGTAGGAAGGTTGTGACTGGCTAAGCGTCATCTGTCACCAGCCAATGACAAACAGTTTTTAAAACTTCTCGACCAATAACAAGCCAGCGATACATATTTCCGGGGAAGAATGGCATGCCAAACTGCCTCTCTGCCTTCTGTCCCCGTCATCTAAAACTAATTCGTTTTATTTTGAATGCTTGCGTTTTAAGTAGTTTTAATGTATCAGATAGTAAGATATATAAGTAAGGAGCCTGTTTTTGCTAGTGTATTGGTGGTAGAAGGTGTGTATGTGTGTTAAAAGGTGAATTTTGTGATATGGGGCGGCTCCGCGGCAAGTATTTCTCCGTCACTCTGCCCCCGCCAGCTCGGCCAGCAGTCAACCTCATCATAACATCTTTAAATCACCCTTATTTAAGGTGACACACGGTGCTACATTGATTAGATAATGACACGTGGATATAACATCTCACCATAATCACAAAGGTTGTATAATAACGAGTGAAAAGACTTTAAAAAGCCTGCCCAAACCTACCTTGGCGGAGGAGGCGGGGGCCTGCCCCGTCCGCCGCCTCTCCCCAAAAAACCGCCGTCATTCGCCTCACCTGTGCCTTCCTGAAGAAGACAGTCAGCTCCTACGCCCTGTGATAGCACCATAGGATATCACCAGTGATCATAGGATTCCTCAAAGGGTCCTCGCTTTCCTACTAAATAATTACCAAGGAGATCCCCGCTGGCGGCGGACATCGGCTGCCGCCCGCACAACAAAAACATCCCGTTATCAGCTGTATAATATGTGCCTTCCTGAAGAAGTCGGTCAGCTCCCACACATTGTAGCACCATGGATATCACCAGGGATCATAGGATTCCTCAAGGGGTTCTCGAAACCCCTACTAAATATTACCAAATTTTATGATAGTTTGAAAAACATGTCTTTTTTTTTTGCCAGGGGAACCTAACTGCTCGTATCTTCGGGACGCTCCCTGTATACGTATATATAATTATTAATTAATCGAAACAACCCCCCTACGTCAATATATATTACTCTAATTTAAAATTCTGGTGGTGCCTGCGGCTTTATTGGGACCTAATGTACATATCTGGCAAAAATATTATTTAAATTATGTTCCAAATATATCCGAAAATGTGCCACATCTTGGAAATATCCGAAAATATGCCAAATCACAGTAAATTTTGACTATATGTATATATATGTGTAATATTATATATTTTTATATAATAAAATATATATATATATATATATATATATATATATATATATATATATATCTGTATTTTGGAACACAACTTCGAGATTTTTTTGAGAGAAAGATGCGCTAGTTTCGAAGAAACAGTCAGATCTAGACTTCTTCAAAGAGCAGTCAAGATCTCAAATTGGGGTATTAAATATACATATGATCAAAACTATACCTAACCACACAAAAGTACTCACCCCTGCTCCATAGTACATCAAAGTGTTTCTGTAGTTTGCTCTTTCGTTTGTAGGAGCAGCTACTTTCACGTTGTAGCGTCCACAATAGTCCCCTATCATTGGGACTGAATCGTCCTTGGTATCGTGTTTACCATGGTGGCAATGTCCTGGTGGAAACGTTCCCCTGCTCATCACTGACCGTGCCAAGATTCGTTGGGAAGAAATCAAGATGTGAATGGAAAAAGTGGATTTTGAGTGACATCCGAGCCCCAAGCGCATGGTAACTCTTCAACATGTCATTTACAAGTTCCTCATAATTCGATGCTCGAACATTACCTAGGTAGTTCTTTATAACAGCCAAAAAGCTCTAACAAGCAGCTTTTTCCAGGGCAGTTAGGGTCTCTACAAATCATCATCATTGAGTAGTTGATGAATTTGAGGGCCATTGAAAACCCCCTTGCCTTACTTTGGCTTCAGATACAGTGCGTTCAAACTTTGCTAACAAATACTGAAAGCCAGCACCTTTTTTGATCCATGGCCTTCACAAAATTTTTCATTAAACCCCAAGTTTCAGATGAAATGGAGGTAAGTACACCTTTTCACTGTCAACAAGAGGTTTGTACATAAAAGTTGAACCTGCCAGGTGATCTTTTGGTCGTGCGGCCATTCCTTTTGTTTGTAATGTTTGCTGTCTGCTCTAGAGTCCCACAAAAAAAAAAACGCATTGCTTAGTGTAACCTAACTGGAGTCCTAGAAGCAAGGAGAATTACCTTCAGGTCCCCGCATAGATTCCACTGATGTTCTTCATATTTAACAGCAGATAACAAAGTCTTCATAGTTTCATAAGTTTCACTCATTTCATGGCCATGCGCAATTGGAACACTCGGAAGCTTTTTTTCCTTTATGCAGACAACGGCCTTTAGCGTGTTTTTCCTGAATCATAACAGCCGCCACTCACTCTTATCATAAGTGTGAGACTCAAAAAGTTGTTCCATGAGTATGTCAACATCAAAGCAGAAACAGAGCTTGTGTTCCATCTTGAAGAAGCTTGAAATTTTTTTTATGTCTCGACGAAACGTGGTGATGAGAACCCTTCTTGTAGCAAATTCCATTCCTTGAGACGAGATCCAGGACTTCATTTTTTTCCCTTTGGGGTAGATCAGTTCCTAGCAAGGTCCATGTAGCATTTCCTGACTGATGAATTTGGGCTCTCTGTTGTCTGTCATTTTTTGAAAGTCTGTATCCATGGGATTATCCTCCTCGTTCGAATCTGATTAAACTTATAGCACTTGCAATTGGAACATTTGGAAACTGGGAGATCAGGACCATGTGGCACAGGCCTGATGGCGAAGGTACGTCAGGATACCTGATTTTAGCTCGCGTTTTTTACTGAATATCCTTTGATGTTAGTGAGGCAGAAGTAGCAGTCAGTACTGTGTTCCTTTTGTTCACGCCAAAACCCTTGGGATGGGCCCAATGCCATGCCTGATGGCCGTTTGCCACGCATCCATTCATTCAAATGGTTCACACAGGGGTTGCATGCTACGTGAGGGGCCCCACTTCTTATCTTGATCACCTATACGGGACTTGAAGTAATGCGATAAGCTGCTTTAAAAATTCTTTGTAAGAGGTTTCTTCAGACTGTCAGGGTAAAAATTCCACATATGTAACAAAAACTGTCCCATGCATTCACACAGTTACGGCGCTCCATCCCCAGCCCGGTACAAGGTAAATATATACGGTAAACCAACTAAAATTAGGACTCTACTAAATCAAACGCATCATTCTTTCAAGAAAAATAAAATGTTTAAAAAAGTTTTGCTGTACGATCAGTAGGTAAAAATTTACTACACAGCCTGCTACCCCTCGCCAATACGCATCGCGCACTACCCCCCCCTGCTCACTGCACAAACCACACTGACTCAAAAACACTGCACTGGGCCCCAAATAGGCTTGAGAAAAGAAAAGATTAAGATTTAAAATGAAAACATTGGTGAAACCTATTTCTGCTGATTTTTACCCATATTTTTTCATGAATTGCATCTGGTTCTCAAAAACTGACGTGATAGAGTTTATTGAACATCAGATTCGAGTTCAGCAGGGTCGATTTACCTATAATCAGCTTCATTTAGTCAGAACTATATCTTCGATTTTTTTTGTCGACCAGTGTAATAGATGTATTAAATTTTAAAACATTTGGCTACGGGAAGTGGAAAAAGGATTTATGACCAAATTGGCAAGGAACGAAAAATAACTTTATTAACCGGTTACAGGGATTTTAATATACCCTTTTTTTGGTTTTTGCTCCGGGAACAGTAAAAATGATAACGTTTTCGTTCCGATTTGTTCCGAGCACAATTTCGTTCAATACAGTTTTCGTTTGCGTTTCCTTAAACCGTTTCAAAGCCCCGGTTCAAAATCAACCAGACAGTGTCGCTAGGTCGAGAGTTAAACATGATTTGGGGGGAACATACCACAGCTGGCAATGCAACCCAGCAGACGCATTTTGCAAGCAGCAGACTTTTTTAATGGTTTTCTTAACACTTTACTCTTCACACACCCTCGCACAATACTTCCCCCTTTTTAATTTTTCAAATTAATTCCAGTTTCTGCTGACATTAAGATAAACACTTTATTTTGCAACTCTAGCGGGCGGCATTTTGCTGGACAAATTATGAAATATATAAGAAATAATCACAACACAACCAGACCGCATTGCTAATTGGGGGTAACAGTGCCTGGCGCTACATGCTTGATTTTTGGCGGGGAATCCCTGCACTGCCCGTCCTGCGACCTAGTGGACACATTTTTTCAAGCAGCTGACTTTTTGAATGGTTTGGTCTGCTTGTTCGGCAGCGAATGGAGTCCGTTAAATTGAGGATCAATCAATCAATCAATTAAACGTTGGGAGCATTCGGTGCGTCGCCTCGCCAACCCTACGACACCACTCCCGGGGTCACCACGAGCGAGTCCCCATGCAGGCTCCCTTCCCATACCAAGCAGCTCTCGACAGGAAACATCAACTTGCCCCAGCCACGAGCCTTGTGGACGCCCCTTTGGCCTACTCCACGCCGATGTCTCTTTACAAATACCAACCCGAAAAGGTAAAAGTTTTGGATCTCTCGGAAATAACGGACTTTCGGATATTAAGTCACCCTCTAAACCCCCAATTTTTCGTTTAAATGAGGGTTTACTATATATACACTGGGATCTCGGTACTCTAACGGCTCCCAACTCGAACAATAGGTATTCTAAAACTTATTTCTGAAGAAAAAAACGCTCGGGAGTCTACCCTTTGCTCGGCACATCCCAGCAATACAGGGAGGTCCCGAAGATACGAGCATTAGGTTCCACCTGGCATCCCCGTAAAGCGAAATCTCGTATAACGAAACACATAATAATGGGAAAATATAGGTTTGGTTCCAGGACCCCCTCAAATTAAAAAAGAGAAAAAAAAAAAAACAACATGTTTTTCAAGCTAAAATAAACTATAGCAAACACAACAAACACACTCGTCTATATTACCCACACTGTACCCACCTATTCCCGTAGAAAAAGCATTCTGAAAAGAGAAAATAGCACACAAATAACATAACTGCACATTAATAAAACAAAACATGCATACACTCACAAGTGGTAATGTTGTGTGGGGAGACAGGAAGCGGCACGTAGCCAGCTGAGAGTTCCCTGTTTGCTTCTCTCCGAGGGTCGAGAGAAAAAAGGGGTGACCATTTGCAGGGATGACTGGGTTAGAGTTCTTCCTCCTCCCCTTGACACTTGGGGAAGAGGAAAGATCGTTGGGGGCTGCCGCGTGATACAATAGACTCGAGAGGGTAGGGTAGGTAAAGCCCCAGGTTTTCCCCCCTCACACATTCCATAATCGAACCACGAAAGCGCCAACAATGCAGTGCGCAGTGCAGTCCCCGGTCCTGGTTATGGGGTCCATCGTGGGCCGATCGTGACGCTCGTGACGCGCTCGGCCGAGGCCACGAAAAGTTAGTGCATGCATTAAAATTGGGAAGCTCCCGATTTTCTTTCCCAACGCAGCAGTATCGTAAGTCTATCGTGACGCTATCGTTAATCTATGTAGCAGCTTCGGGGACACTATCATGATCGTCGTATATTTTTTCGTGACGATAAAAAATCGTTACGCGCTTTCCCTTTATCCCTGGCCTTCCCCCCCTTTTTTGCACCCCCTTCCGCCTTCCCCCCCCCCCCCCCTTGCTCATTCACCTCCACCCACCCCCCACTCCACTCCCCCTACTCCCGCCACCACGTGACACACCCCCATCGATACTCCCCTACTCCCCACCACTGGTGACACACCCCTCGACTACCTTCCCCTACTTCCACCACCACGTGAGACACTCCCCTGGACTCCTACCCCACTACCCCAGGC
>JACEEZ010022758.1:0-34379 GCA_016584305.1 Chionoecetes opilio
AAATTTTCCGGCAAAAACCACATTTTTAATCCCCAATTTTTTTGGTTAAAATGTGCATCGGCCGAGATAATGAGTGCAAGGGAATAAGTCGGAGATGATACGGACATGATGGTGTAAATACTGTAAGTAATCTTTGTAAGTGCCAAAATAACAATTTTTAAGATATTCCAACATTCTCAATTTTGTATGGCTTAAATGGGTTAAATGGCCGTGTTTTAATTAGAATCTGACTGTAAAACATCATTTTTCATAAAGTAGACATCCTAATAGTGGAAGTAATCTTTGTAAGTGCCAAAATAACAATTTTTAAGATATTCAAAAATTCTCTATTTGTTATGGGTTGAATGGGTTAAATGGCCATGTTTTAATTATAATCTGACTGTAAAACATCATTATTCATAAAGTAGACATCCTAACGAATCCAACAATACCTCATTTGCCTTGTTCTAAATTGTGGAGGGGTAACTCCTTATATAAGGCCCTTTTTTGGCCTCGACCGCTCCACTAATAGGGAAGGAAGAGGGTGGAGAGAGAAGGAGGGAGAAAGGGTATTAGTGTTCAATAAGTCATATGGTTATAGCTCTCACATTCATTCTCTCTCTCTCTCTCTCTCTCTCTCTCTCTCTCTCTCTCTCTCTCTCTCTCTCTCTCTCTCTTCTCTCTCTCTCTCTCTCTCTCGCTCTCTCCTCTCTCTTCTCTCTCTCTCTCTCTCTCTTTTCTCTCTCTCTCTCTCTCTCTCTCTCTCTCTCTCTCTCTCTCTCTCTCTCTCTCTCTCTCTCTCTCTCTCTCTCTCTCTCTAAGGTAAAGCTACAGTACATAAAGCTATAAACTGTCAACATAACGGCAATACAATAACAGCTTCAATCACTCACACATTCCACCTTTAAAACAAGAACAATAATATGGCAACACCATTTCTAGCGACGTGACTATTATGCCTTATGCTGTTATGACATTATTATTATGCTGCACTGAAACACCTTTTAATAACTGGTGCAAGAGTATCATATTTCACTACGTTATCTATGGAAACACAAACATGATCAAATAGGATGAATGGGGTTATAGCTTATTCAAAGGCGCTGTATTACTTGGTGTTAGTACTTACTATTACCAGTGTGAAAAGAGGATGCTCTTTTCACACTGGTAATAGTAAGTACTAACATTCATCCTATTCGATCATGTTTGTGTTTCCATAGATAACGTAGTGAAATATGACTCTCTTGCACCGTAGATTTATAACAGGCACATTATAAAATGCCCTACAACTTCACAATTTTCAGTTATTACAGCATTGTAAAACCTTAAAATCTTGCTGCGTACAATACTTTATAGCTCACTGAACGCTCACTGAAGCTATTCTATTCATTGCTTTTTTTTTTACTAAGTAGTTATATGAAACTTCAAATTCTGACGCAAAAGAATATTTCATAACACTAAGAATGTGTATACTATATTATGACATGTAATGAAACAAAGCATTCTTATACAATAAAAACATATATATTTATCAAATCATTTATATATATGAGTCAAAACCTTTTGTCAGCAGATGATCAGAAACATATATATTTTCCTGGCAAAAGCGTCACCTCAAAGAGAGAAACACAAATAAAACCTGTTTGCATGAAGAAATTAAATAAGATTGGAAAACATCCGGGTCATTATGCATCTTTAATTTTCATTTTTTCATTCTTTGATGGCAATTTACATAATGAAAAGATGTGTAATGAAGTCCACATTGGCATATTAAAAAAAATATATATAAAATATCCAAAAAAATCTTAATATCTCTGGAAATGATAATGTGTGTGTGTGTGTATGTGTGTGTGTGTGTGTGTGTGTGTGTATGTGTGTGTGTGTGTGTGTATGTATGTGACTGTGAGACTGTGTGTGTATGTGTGTGTGTGTGGTGTGTGTGTATGTGTGTATGCATGTGACTGTGTGAATGTGTGTGTGTGTGTGTGTGTGTGTGTGTGTGTGTGTGTGTGTTGGTGTGTGTGTGTGGGTGTGTGTGTGTGTCTATGTGAATGTGTGGACTGTGTGTGTTTGTGTGTGTGTGTATGTGTATGTATGTGACTGTGTGACTGTGTGTTGTGTGTGCGTGTGTGCGTGTGTGTGTATGTGACTGTGTGTGACTGTGTGTGTGTGTGTGTGTGTGTGTATGTATGTGACTGTGTGACTGTGCGTGTGTGTGTGTGTATGTGTATGTATGTGACTGTGTGACTGTGCGTGTGTGTGTGTGTGTGTGTGTATGTGTATGTATGTGACTGTGTGACTGTGTGTGTGTGTGTGTGTGTGTGTGTGAGTGTGTGTGTGTGTGTGTATGTGTGTGTGTGTGTGTGTGTGTGTGTGTGTGTGTGTGTGTTGTGTGTGTGTGTCTGTGTGTATGTGACTGTGTGTGACTGTGTGTATGTGTAATATCATTCTATACCTAACAGAATATCATAAACGCATTTACTCGTATATCGCATTAAAAGAGCTAAATACGGGTATCTCATGTACAGTACGTGTATTTGATTACTATTATACTTATGTAACATGGAGTGACAATATTCCATACTGTATTTTTTACAACCATTTTTTTCCCGTTCAAAGCCTGTCTCGCTTCTGTCATCATCATAACTCTAGTTTGTGTTATTTGCCTTCCATACGCTTCATTTATTCCATCATGGCACTTCAGATGAATGTGTGCGTGCATGTGTGTGTGTGTGTGTGTATGTGTGTGTGTGGTGTGTGTGTGTATGTGTGTGTGTGTGTGCATGTGTGTGTGTGTGTGTGTGTGTGTGTGTGTGTGTGTGTCTGTGTGTGTGTGTGTGTGTGGTGTGTGTGTGTGTGTATGTGTGTGTGTGTGTGTGTGTGTGTGTGTGTGTGGTGTGGTGTGCTGTGTGTGTGTGTGTGTGTGTGGTGTGTGTGTTGTGTGTGTGTGTGTGTGTGTGTGTGTGTGTGTGTGTGTGTGTGTGTGTGGTGTGTGTGTGTGTGTGTGTGTGTGTGTGTGTGTGTGTGTGTGTGTGTGGTGTGTTGATGTGCGAGCAAGTGCCAATTATTCCATGACACTGTATACAGCTGATGCAATTTATTTACCTGGTGTGTCCGTCTGCTTGTATATAAAGGTAATCAGCGTATAGATTCATCGATTTATCCACAGTCTAATACGGTCTTCCGAACGGCTCGACGAGTTTTGGCTCACGCGGCGCACCTACGTCACGCGATCCAGGCCACCCCAAGCCCTCTCGTCTGCCTCATTCTATCAGCAGCATAGCTGAAAAGCGGGTGGGAGCCGCTCCGTGCGCCCACGTTCATGTCCTACCATATTCCATTTTTAAGATAATATAACTAACTAACTAACAATAAAAACAATAATAATAAATACTACTCCCCATACTATAGTAGTAGTAGTAGTGGTTGTAGATTGTTGACTAGTTGTATTACAAAACTAGTAATAGTAAGAGTAGTATTAGTAATAATAGTAGCAGTGGAAGTAGTCGTATAGTAGTAGTAGTTGTAAAGTAGCAGTGGTAATAGTAATAATAGTAGTATTAGTAGTAGCAATAGCAGTGGTAGTAATAGACTATTACCTTATAACAACACAATTGGTATTAATGGATATGTTATTTACCAAATAAGCAGTACATGAAAACAGCATGGCTGTAATAAACAATACTGTAAAAGGCTAAGTGGCATCGTGTTGGGGCGGGGGAGGAAGGAGGGACTAGGCTGCGCCAGCTGAGTCATGTGTCAGAGTCACGTGTTACATCCTCCCACGGCCCAAAACGATGCCACTTAGCCTTTTACAGTATTGTTTATTACAGCCATGCTGTTTTCATGTACTGCTTATTTGGTAAATAGCATGTCCATTAATACTAATTGTGTTGTTATAAGGTAATGTAATGTTCCATTACTAGTAAGATAATGATTATATCATTCATAATTTCATCGAGTGGCAACCGCGAGTACACACTGTATCATTGTATCGTCACCTGGATCGCGTGACGTCACTCATCCCCCACCCCCAACCTGCGCGTCGAAGACCGTTATAGACTGTGGGTTAGGGTAACCGTAGGTCCAATGAAAAGTGAAATATAGATTATTTCGAATTTGGCAGGGTGTTTTCTTATGTAAAATTGAATTTTAAGGGTGGTTTGTCCGTTCAACTTTTTGGTTTGAGCACTTCTTGCTCTGCAAAAATGGACTTTTATATTTATATTCATAACATTGCTTAGCCCCGCTAAAGTAACGGCTTCATTTGCACCTATCATCAATTCTTGATCGTCTTTTTCAGGATGGCTTCTCCTTGTAAACCAAGTGGGTCGAAGCCCGCAACTAGACAGAGCTCTGGATCCAAGTTGGCCGCCTTTGTTGGCGGTGGACGAGAGTTTGCTGAGAGTGAGGTGCCTACGTATCGCGGCGTGATGAAGAGGGGAATCCTTCTCCAAAAACTCAGCGGCATCCGGGAGGGTGTTGACAAGCGGGGTTACCCAGTGAAAGACATTGCGAAGGATCTGACCCCCATGGTGCTTGCCCAGTGGAAGAAATCAAACGTCCAGTTTGCACCTCCAGTGGTTGTTATTGACCGTTCCGTGACCAGAAGCATAGATCATTTTAGGAAGAAGTTTAGTGAAGTGGTGAGAGACAGAGCAACTAAAGCAGTAAAGGGAAATTCGTGGAAAAGAATAGGGACATTTTTTTGACAAAACGGCCTGCACCACACGATCTTCCTCTGCAAGGCCCGGAATTCCCACTGCCCCCGAGGAAAGGGGAAGTCGGTAGGCAGGCCGTTAGTAAAAAACCTGTCCATATTTTTTCCCACAATTTCCTTTACTTTTTAGTTCTCTGTCTTCCCCATTTCACTAACCTTTTTCCTAAAATGATCCCCCTTTTCCCGGGACCGGTCAATAAAAAACCACGGGGGTGCAAAACTGGACTTTTTGATTTTTTCCACTGGGAAAGCACCATGGGGGTCGATCCTTCGCAATGTCTCTCACGGGGTACCCCCGTTTGTAAAAACCCCCTCCCGGATGCCGCTAGTTTTTTGGAGAAGATTCCCCCCCTTCATCACGCCCCGATACGTAGGACCCACTCTCAGCAAACTCTGTCCCCGCCAACAAAGGGGGCAACTTTGGATCCCGGCTCTGTCTAGGCGGGTTTCGACCCACTTTGGTTTTCAAGGAGAAGCCATCCCGAAAAAAACGATCAAGAATTGATGATAGGTGCAAATGAAGCCGTTACTTTAGCGGGGCTAAGCAATGTTATGAATATAAATATAAAAGTCCATTTTTGCAGAGCAAGAAGTGCTCAAACCAAAAAGTTGAACGGACAAACCACCCTTAAAATTCAATTTTTACATAAGAAAACACCCTGCCAAATTCGAAATAATCTATATTTCATTTTTCATTGGACCTACGGTTACCCAACCCACAGTTATAACGGTCTTCCGACGCGCGGGTTTGGGGGGTGGGGGATGAGTGACGTCACGCGATCCAGGTGACGATACAATGATACAGTGTGTACTCGCGGTTGCCACTCGATGAAATATGAATAAATTAATCATTATCTTTACTAGTAATGGAACATTACATTACCTTATAAAAAACACAATTAGTATTAATGGACATGCTATTTACCAAATAAGCAGTACATGAAAAACAGCATGGCTGTAATAAACAATACTGTAAAAGGCTAAGTGGCATCGTTTTGGGCCGTGGGAGGATGTAACCGTGACTCTGACACATGACTCAGCTGGCGCAGCCTAGTCCCTCTTTCCTCCCCCCCCCCAACACGATGCCACTTAGCCTTTTACAGTATTGTTTATTAACAGCCATGCTGTTTCATGTACTGCTTATTTGGTAAATAACATATCCTATAATACCAATTGTGTTGTTATAAGGTAATAGTCTATTAACTACACTGCTATTGCTACTACTAATACTACTATTATTACTATTACCATGCTACTTTACAATACTACTACTATACGACTATTTCCACTGCTACTTTTATTACTAATACTACTCTTACTTTTACTAGTTTTGTAATACAACTAGTCAACAACTACAATCACTACTATAACTACTATAGTATGGGGAGTATATTTATTATTATTGTTTTTATTGTTAGTTAGTTATATTATCTTAAAAATGGAATATGGTAGGACATGAACGTGGGCGCACGAGCGGCTCCCCCCCGCTTTTCAGCTATGCTGCTGATAGAATGAGGCAGATCGAGAGGGCTTGGGGTGGCCTGGATCGCGTGACGTAGGTGCGCCGCGTGAGCCAAAACTCGTCGAGCCGTTCGGAAGACCGTATTAGTGTGGATAAAACCCTGAATTATACGCTGTTTCCTTTTTATACAAGCAGACGGGGAAAACCAGGGAAATAAATTGCATCGCTGTATAAGGGTCATGGGAAAAATTGGCACTTTCTCGCACATCAACACACACACACACACACACACACAACCCCAAAAAACACAACCACACACCACACACACACACACACAACACACACACACAAAAACACACACACACCAACACACACCCAACACAACCCCAAAAGACACACCACACCACACACACACACACACAAACACCACACACACACAATATCACACACACACACACACCACACACCACACCACACCACACACTCACACACAACACACACACAAAAAACCACATATTTATCTGAAGTGCCATGTGGGAAAAATGAAAACGTATGGGAAAGGGAAAAAAACAAGGGAGTTTTTGTAGAAGAAGCGAGATAGGTTTTTAACGGGAAAAAAAAAGGTGAAAAAAAACGTATGGAATATGCACCCAGTTCATAAGTAATAGTAATCAAAAACAGTACTGTACTGAGATACCCGATTTAGCCTTTAAGCAAACGAGTAAATGCGGGTTTTTTTTAAATTTTGTAAGATAGAAATATTACACAACAAAACAGTCCAAAACAGTAATACACACACACAAACCACACACACACACACACACACCCCACACCACACCCCACACACAACCCCACACCCCAACCACACACACACCACACCACACACACACTCTCCCCCACTCACACTCACCCACACACACACACACAAAACAGTCACAAGTCAATAATAACATAAACCAACAACCACATTACATAATCAATACACACATCCATCATTTGGGGGGAGGATTTGGAGAACACACACACACACAATACTACACATACACAACCCATCAGGAGGGGACTTTGGAGAACATGGGAAAAGTTTTTAAACAAACGAACCTGCATTTTTTCATGATCAAAAAAGGGTGGTTAGGGAAAAGGAAAAAGATTTTTTCGATATTTTTTTATTTGGAGGAATTTAAAAGTTTTAAAAAAAGGGATCTAATGAGATGTCAGTTTTAAAAAAGTTAATGAAATAGGGTTTTTTAAAATAGTTTTCACGTTTTTTCAGGATATAATTTTCTGTTTTAACTTTCAGTCAAAAAAAAAATTAATTTTTTTTTTGGTGGAAAAATCATTTCTTTTTGATCCCCCACTTTGAAAACCCTAGAAACACACTTTAAATAAAAACATCAAAAATTTAATTAATTTTCAGGGATCTTTAAAAAATTTTTAGGCAGTATGCTCAAATTTGTTTCACCAAAATTAATCCTCTAAGCCTGTTTTGGGAAAAAAGGTTTCAAAAAAATGCGGGCAATCTTTGGCCAAAGGAGTGTCATTAGAGCACATGTATACCATTCCGCACCCTCTTCCCCGGGCGTCAAACGGGGGAATTTTTCATGAGGTGGTAGGTTTTTGGGACAACATTTTTTTTTAAAAAAGGGGGGGGAACCAAATTTGTCTTTGCAGTTTTCAATAATTAAAATTTCTACAAGGTAAAATTTCACATCATGACATATTACTAAAAATCTGGCTAAAACAACATCTTAAAGGTTTGGGGAAGGTTTTCCAAGCCTAAAAGTGAAGTTTTGACCTTCCTTTAATCAGGGCTGCGGGAAAAAACCTGTTTTTTGGGAATATATAGGGAATTTGCCATCCAGTGTGTAATTTCATCAAGGTCTTAACTTGTGGGGATCAATTAACTAATGCAAGGGCCCAACCCGGTTTGTGAATAGATGATCACAGTTCCCTGTCGAAACCTAAAATTGGGGAATCAAATTCCCCCCCCCAATTTTGATACTATACAGAGCAGAAACCAACCCTGATAATAAGGGTCTCAAAAAAAAACCCTTTTGTGAAACAAATTTTGGGTGGACTGTAAAAAATTTTTTGAATAGACAGATTGTCAAGTATTGGGGACTTTTGATTGATGACACCCAGATTTTTTTGGACAAAAATAAAAATTATTCATGCATTTAAAGCAATGTTAAAAAACCACACTCTATTTTTGGGGGGGCTGTGTATGCCAAAGCAGTGCAATCAAACATTTTTCTGAAATAGAAAAAAAAACTGTCTAGTTTATGGAGAAGGCTATTTGGGTATAGATCAGCCATACGCTATTAAAAAATTTTTAAAACAACACGCATCTCCCCCCCGCATTATTTCCACCCCACTATATCCAAGTTTCATTTCATTTAATAAAAATGAAAATATTTTAATACTCAGTGGGAAATAAAGTCCGAGATTAGGTAAAAAAAAAATAAGAAAATATGAAATTGAAAAACTAACAAAAACTCATATAATTTTTTTTTCTAAAACCGATACAACGGACGGGTTTGGGACTTATTTTCCTCCTTTTTTATGAGTTTTTCGGGGGCATTAGGATGCTTTCAGTTAGCAGCATGTATGCATATATTGTGTTTAGAGTTTCTTTTAAAGCACCAGAGCATGTAACTGTGTCCTTTTTTTGAAAGTGGGGCATTAATGTCTGAAATCTGCTTTCCTTTTTTTTTTTTTTTTTTTTTTACATCAAAGGGAACTGGCCAAGGGGGACAAAAAAAGGGGGAAACAAAGCCCGCTTTGTTTTCCAGTCCCTATAAGAAGACGTAAGAGAATAAATACAAACAATGGTAGGCCAATTTTTGTTCGGGAGGGTCTTGTTACTCTTCTTTGAAAAGATTTAAATCATAGGAAATGGAAAAAATAAAAAATGACAAAACATGGCTGTAATGACAGGTGTTTTTTTTTGCCCAAATTGCTTTTCTGCCCATGGCCGGTCATTAATGCCTGAAATCTGCTTTGCTGTTCATGGCAAGTATCTGTAAACCCCGAAATCTGCTTTGTGTTTTTGGCAATGTCTGTAATGCCTAAAACTGCTTTTTTGTTCGGCAAAATGTCTGTAATCCCGAAAACTGCTTTGCTGTTCATGGCAAGTGTTTTTATTGCCCGAAATCTGCTTTGGTGTTCAGGCAAGTGTCATTTAAGCCTAAATCTGCTTTGCTATTCATGGCAAATGTTTTTATTGCCTGAAATTGCTTTGCTGTTCGGGGAAATGTTTTTTTTGCCTGAAATCTGCTTTGCTGTTCATGGCAATGTCTTAATGCCTGAAATCTGCTTTCCTGTTCATGGCATGTCTGTAATGCCTGAAATCTGCTTTGCGTTTTTCTTCAAGCTAGTGTCGGTACAATACCTGAGATCTCGTTTTTCTACGGTTGTGTTAGTGCAAATTTTACTTGACATTGCTGTGCTGATGGTTCTTTTTTAAGCCAAATCTGGCTGGGCAAATGAAATTTGCTAGACTTTCAGCATAAATTTATTAGTTTTTTTTATCTACATTTCTGACGCCTGTTACCAAGAACTCCCCTAGGGGATGGGCCCCAAAAAGTTCCTTTTTTTTCTTTCCTTATATTCCCTCCTTTCATGCTCTAACCCTCTCATTTTCCTCTCCTCATTTTTTCCAATTTCATGCGTACAATATTACTTTTCACCAGTCTTTTTTCCTGGTTAAAAAAAATGCAGTTATAAAATAAAAAAAAAAGGCACACTTTCATTAACTTAAAGAGTAATGCTCATATGTTTTTGTAAATATGGAAAACATAGAATACAAAAAAGGAGGTAGGGCAGTAGTCAAATAAAAACACTATAGTTCCCGCTTAAATTCTCTACGTTCTCTTATCATATCCTGTTTTTCGACATAGATGGCAGGACCGTACGGTTTTAAAACTACTGTGGAGTCGGATTTCCTTGTCCTCTATCTTCCTTGGCCCGAACTCATGGCCCGCCCACCCTGCTTGATATTTTTATCAAGTATAGGCGTCCAGCCTCTGGCCCCTTTGCTTTTGGCTCAGTTCTTGCGGCTGGAACGTGCAGCGAGCCACGTTCCACCCAAATTAACTCATTCGCTAATTATTTCATTAAGGGCTAGCCCTTAATGCAAAAGGTTTGGCAAAAGGTTTTCTACGCAAAGGTTTGTTTCACAGACCCCCATTGATTTTGACAGCACCACTTGCGTGTCAAATTTCAGCTCAATCCGACAATATTTAGGAGTAGTTATTCATTTTTTGGCTTAAACTTGGTTCCACGGGTCTTATGGAAAGGGAAGCAGTTTCGCTTCGCTCGCTCCCAATAAAGTATAGGGCGTCCAGCAGCCTCGGGCCCCTTTGCTTTTGGCTCAGTTCTTGCGGCTGGAACGTGGCGGGCGAGCTCAATGCTTTTAAAATACCTAGTCTACAAAAGTTCAGAATCTACCAACAAGCAACAGAAGTATTGTAAAACTGAAGTTTATTTGGCTCTATTTTTTTTTATTTTTTTTTTTTTTTTTTTTTACATCACAAAGATGATGGGCCAAGGGCACAACAAAATGGATAACACAAAACCCGCTTAGTTGCCATCCCCCATAAAAAGACAGTAAAAGAATAAGATTAAAAGAGGGGTGAGCCAATTTTTGTTTTTGGGGGTTGTCTTGTTACTCTTCTTTTGAAAAGATTAAGTCATAGGAAAGTGGAAAAATTGAAACAGGGAAAAGAGTTCAGAGTTTACCATTTAAAGGGATGAAAGAGTAAAGATACTGATTAACTCTCACATTAGGAAGATGGACAGAATAGGGATGAGAATGAGTAGAAAGTCTTGTGCAGCGAGGTCGCGGGGGGGGGGAGGCATGCAGTTAGCAGGTTCAGAAGAGCAGTGAGCATGAAAATACGTAGAAGAGGCAAGGGAAGCAACATTGCGGCGGTGATTTAAAGATTGAAGACAGTCAGTCGGAGGAGAGGAGTTGATGAGACGAAAAGCTTTTGACTCAACCCTGTTTAGGAGAGCTGTATGAGTGGATCCTCCCCAAACATGTGAGACATACTCCATACATGGGCGGATAAGGCCCCTGTAGAGAGCAAGCATTGGGAGGGAGAAAAAAGGGACGCAGACGCCACAGGACACCTAACTTCTTAGAAGCTGTTTTAGCACGAGATGAGATGTGAGATTTCCAGTTCAGATTTTTGTAAAGGATAGTCCTAGAATGTTTCATTGTAGAAGAAGGAGACAGTTGAGTGTCATTGAGAAGAGGGGATAGTTTATCTGGTAAGTTTTGTCGAGTAGATAGGTGAAGAAATTGGGTTTTTGAGACATTGAATAAAACAAAGGTTTGCTTTGCCCCAATCAGAAATTAAAGAAAGATCAGCAGTTAGGCGCTCGGTGGCATCTCTCCGTGAATCACTTAGTTTCCTGTTGAGTTGGACGTTGAAAATGCAGGGTAGAATCATCAGCGTAGGAGTGGATACTTTGAGTTAGACTTAGAAGATCATTAATGAATAATAGAAAGAGAGAGGGTGATAGGACAGAACCCTGGGGAACACCACTATTGATAGATTTAGGAGAAGAACAATGTCCGTCTACAGTAGCTGCAATAAAACGGTTTGAAAGGAAACTTAAGATGAAGGTACAGAGAGAGGATAGAAACCGAATGAGGGTAGTTTGGAAATTAAAAATTTGTGCCAGACTCTATCAAAAGCTTTTGATATGTCAGGGCAACAGCAAAAGTTTCACCGAAACCCCTAAAGGAGGATGACCAAGATTCAGTTTAGGAAAGCTAGAAGATCGCTAGTAGATCGCCCTTTACGGAAACCGTACTGACGATCAGATAGAAGATTGTGAGCAGATAGATGCTTAAGAATCTTTTTATTAAGTATAGATTCAAAAATTTAGAAGGCAGGAAGTCAAAGCTATAGGACGGTAGTTTGAAGGATTAGAACGGTCATGCAACGGTCAACAATTAAATCATTACGCCAATTACTCATCAAGGGCTTATTTTACGCGAAAAGTTTGTTCCACTGACCCCCATTGATTTTGACAGCACTACATGCATGTCAAATTTCAGGTCAATCCGACAATATTTAAATAATTACGCTAATTACTCATTAAGGGCTTGTTTTACGCAAAAAGTTTGTTTCACAGACCCCCATTGATTTTGACAGCACTACTAGCATGTTCAATTTCAGCTCAATCCGACAATATTTAGGAGTAGTTATTCACTTTTTGGCTTAAACTTGGTTCCACGGGTCTTATGGTAAGAAGCAGCTCGCTTCGCTGGCGCCAATCAAGTATAGGCGTCCAGCCTCTGGCCCCTTTGCTTATGGCCTCAGTTTTTTGCGGCTGGAACGTGGCGCGAGCCACGTTCAGCCAATTAACTCATTACGCTAATTAACTCATTAAGGGCTTGTTCTACGCAAAAGTTTGTTGTTCAGACGCTCATTGATTTTGATAGCACTACTTGCATATCAAATTTCAGCTCAATCCGACAATAATTTGGAGTAGTTTACGCTAATTACTCATTAGGGCTTGTTTACGCAAAAAGTTTGTTGCACAGACCCCCATTGATTTTGACAGCACTACTTGCATGTCAAATTCCAGCTTAATCCAACAATATTTAGGAGTAGTTATTCACTTTTTGGCTTAAACTTGGTTCCACGGGTCTTATGGTAAGAAGCAGCTCGCTTCGCTCGCTGCCAATCAAGTTTAGGCGTCCAGCCTCTGACCCCTTTGCTTTTGGCTCAGTTCTTGCGGCTGGAACGTGGCAGCGAGCCACGTTCCAGCCAATTAACTCATTACGCTAATTACTCATTAAGGGCTTGTTCTACGCAAAAAGTTTGTTTTACAGACCCCCATTAATTTTGACAGCACTACTTGCATGTCAAATTTCAGCTCAATCCGACAATATTTAGGAGTAGTTTACGCGAATTACTCATTAAGGGCTTGTTCTACGCAAAAAGTTTCTTCTACAGACCCCATTGATCTTGACAGCACTACTTGCATGTCAAATTTCAGCTAAATCCGACAATATTTAGGAGTAGTTATTCACTTTTTGGCTTAAACTTGGTTCCACGGGTCTTATGGTAAGAAGGAGCTCGCTTCACTCGCTGCCAATAACAATCTGGCCCGCAACAGCCTAGCCAACTAAATTAGTAAGTTGGCACCTCTCGACGTGATCGCGGCGGGTAGCGCGGGGCAAATTTGCATGTCTGAGATCCTTACCACAGAAGCACCACGGAAAATCGCCAGGGAGAAAATGACTACATGGCAACACGCGATTATGTCGAGAGGCGCCGACGTGGGACTAGCCACTATCGTGGCATCTGGCAACTCTGCATTACACGTGACGTCCCATGAGCAGTCTTCCCTCACCACCAACGGTCACGTCAGCGGCCAGTCTCCGTAGGAGTTCGTACTGAGAAGAGGTATGCATCAAACTTTCTTGGTCTGAAATGTACTTTTATAATTAGGGAATGTGGATAATATAAAGTGCATCTCTCTTCCTCTCTCTCTCTCCTCTTCTCTCTCTCTCTCTCTTCTCTCTCCTTCTCTCTCCTCTCTCTCTCTCTCTCTCTCTCTCTCTCTCTCTCTCTCTCATCTCTCTCTCTCTCTCTCTCTCTCTCTCTCTCTCTCTCTCTCCTCTCTCTCTCTCTCTCTCTCTCTCTCATTCACCCACTTCACCCAGCCTCTCAAGCTCAAAACCACATTCACGCTCACTAGGTACTCGTATTGGTAGGTCCTGTCCCGCCCGCCCGCCCAAATCAGACAATGGCTTACTGAGCCTTACTCAAATAGTCTAAGCAATGAACGATTTAGGTTGGACAAAAATGTTATCAAAACTTTCTCACCTGAAATGACTTCATTGGTGATGTGCCTTATCAGAATAAAAACCACCCGAATCTACTCATGGAAACCTTGTTTTGGCCTCAAATCCAAGATGGCTGACATTGTGTGGGTGCAAAACTTAAAATGGACCAAATTTTGTAAAGAAACAACATAGAAACACTTTTAATGTGTCATTTTCAACTAATTTGAGGACCCTATTCGTTTAGTGATGGTTATAAGATCGTTAGATATCAAGGTCATGTGTCAAGGTCAAGGTCAAGTTAAAATTGACCGAAATTGTATCCCGAGTTATACCAAAATTAATTTATTGATTAAATATATTGGTCGTTATTGCCCTTAAGATGCTCATTAATTTAGCAATAGTTTTGAGGTGAGTGGATATCTAGATCATGTGATAAATTCAAGGTCAAGGTCAAATTTGATCCTAATTTGACCCTGAATTTGATCAAAATCATTCACTCATCATTGATTTAAACCTGACTCTTTAGATGTCCATTCTTATTGGAAAGACGGTTACACTAGCCATTTTAAAATATGTTTTTTCCAATTTGGACCTAAAATTAAATTTTTAACTCGTGTTGGTGTCTCCATTTCATTTCTGATAAAAACCACGGGGGGGTTTAACCCAACACTTGAAGCATATCGTTATTCAGCCTCCTCGGTTTAATCTCTTGTTTGGGGTGCCATTCTGTGTGACCCTTTTGGACAAGTGTTGCACTTATACTTCGAAAATTGCGGGTTTTCTTGTAAGGGGCCCCAATTCTCCGAATGCAACTTCCCTGTGTTGCGGGCTGTTTCTGATAGGCAAAAAGGGGAGGGGTAACCAAACTGGCGTACGTTGCACGCCATCTGAGGCGTAATTCGTTTCCAAATAATGGTTTGGTTTTGGGGTGTAACCTGAAGGCTGAGAAGAGTATTTCCCAAAGGAGGGGACTGTTTCTTTTTTTGTGTGACGCTTGTTTGGTCACCCATATTCCGGGTTGGCATTTTTCTGCCGGCATGCTGTTTCATAAAAACGAACATAAAAACTGGCAACTTTTCGCTGTTTTCGGAAACGCACTTCCTTTTAAAATAATTTCCCTTGTTGTATAAACCCCCAGAGGCGTAGAATACCTTCCAAGAGGAAAAACCGTTTTTTAGTGTTGGCAGAGTCTTTTTTGGGGTTTAAGATTTCACGAACTGGGCATCCCAAATTCTCCCTGAATCCCGGGGGAATTTTCTGCGCCGTTTGGCCCTTTTTTCCCATAAACATGCAGCAAAACAACTTGTTTAACATTTTGTAGTCCGTGACCCTTTTGACAATCCTCTCCAAGGAGGTGATCGGGTTGCTATTGGATGTTGGCAAAAAAGGGTTTTTCTTGGAAGAGCTTTCAGCAGTTTAGTTGGCATTTCTTCCCTGTTTAGGGAGTTTCGACTTCTTGACCTTGTCCTTTTAAACACAACTTGACAGCAACCGTGAACATAAAAAAATTTTTGAGATCGCTAAATTCTTAATCAAGGTTTGAGTGCGTTTTTTGGGAAACCGATTACAAGATCGGTTTTTTGGAACGAAGTACATCATTTAGTTTTGGTTTTGGGAAAGCCGTATGTTTAGTTTCGCATTCTCTTTCTTTTTGATTTACACACTTCCCAACGTTTCCATTGTCATCAAATACTTGAATCGGGATAGTCTTTACTGGATTTATTTCATTGTATTTGACACTGAAATCATTGATTGCAGCAAGGCCTTTGCGACTGAACATGCAAAAACCTTCACAGTGAATGTTATATTTCCTCGCACAGTAAACAAATAGCACCCGACTGCACACTGCCATTACGGTCCTATCTGAAACAAAATAATAATATACTGATTAGATTGAAGCATACCATGGAGAGGATTAAATTTTTTAATACAGTCAAATTAATGTGATCGATAGGTGAAGATGCCACACTGACCCGATTTTCCGAACTGATATGCGTCATTGGTGAGCTTTGAGATCAAATTTTGATAAAATTTGTAATGACCTTGACCTTAACACATAATCGTGACCTCTAATGGTTCCGAAAATATCACCAAACGAAGGGAGCCCCTAAAATTTAGTTGAAAATGGTACCTTAAACGTCTTTCAATGTCATTTAGTTAAACAATTATGTTAATTAAATTTTTTTGAGCCTGTATATGTCGGCCATCTTGGATTTTGAGGCCAAAACGAGGTTTCCCAGGGGGGGATTCGGGTGGGCTTTTTTTTCTGACGAGACCCTACCACCAATGAAGACATTCAGGTGAAAAAGCTTTGATAAAAGTTTTGTCCAACATTGGGGATCAGTTCGTTGCAGCGCCTAAAACACATGCGCGCACACTCAACACGCCCATTCTAACACACGCACGACCACGCCCAACGCAGGGGCGTAACACTATGTTTGTCACCCAAAAAACTGTGTGGACGTCTGTATCGTAATTTTAATTATTGTATGCATTTTTTTAAGATGTAAAAGTCTTGCATGTATTCGTGTCTAACATGTGAATCATTTTTTTGCACTTTGTGCTTATTCCCTTTTTTTTTCTTTCTTTTTAAACCCAAACATCATGTCTGCAATTGTTTAGAAAGGAAAGTGGACCTCGAGTGTCGGGCCTTCAAACCCTAAGGGGAGAAGTACTTTTTCACTGAACGCTTTGGACAGACCCAGTGCCTCATTTGCTTGAAGACTGTGGCCTGTCCTCAAGAGTATAATATGCGCCGCCACTGGAGACACAGCACCAAGCATCGAGCTCTGCATCGATGTCTGTTGCCCAGAGGAAGGAGGTCATTGTCAACTGTCAGGCAACTTTCAGAAAAAGCACTTCACTCTTCCGTAAGCAACTACTGAGGCTGACAAAGTGACGCGCGCCAGCTATAAGGTTTCCCGCCCCCTTGCTCGCCGGATAAAGCCATTCCCCAGACGGGGACTTTATCAAGGAGTGCATCATGGTTTTGATAGATTCCCCCCTGTCCTGAAAAGCGTTCTGCCTTAGAAAGTGTGAGCCTTTCACCCCGCACTGTTTGTCGTCGCATTGAGGAGATGTCAGACGCGTGAACGACTCGCTTAAGACCTGTTGCTCAAATTTCGATGCCTTCTCTCTCCTCTTAAAGAGAGCACAGACATGAAGGACACAGCCCAGCTAGCGATTTCATTCGTGGAGTCACTGCTGCCCTACAGGTTTATGAGGAGTTTCTCCAGCTTGTTCCATTGCCGGCACCACCACTGGCAAGACAAACTTCGACGCCGTGCTTCAGTGTGTGAAGCAACACTCCCTCGACCTGTCCCGTCTCGTGTGCCCTGACGACCGACGGTGGCCCCATCAATGACTGGAAAGAAGAAGGGTGCCGCCTCACTGCTAGTGCGTCACTGTGAGGCCGCCGGACACACCCCGCCCATCCACAAGGTGCACTGGGATCATCCACCAAGAGTCCCTGTGCTCCAAGTCTGCCAACCTTAACTGATGTCATGTCTGTAGTCGTGAAGGTTGTCAACTCCATCCTCTCCCGCAGCCTTAACCACCGCCAGTTCCAGGCACTAACGGACGAAGTCAACGCACACTATGGTGACATGCTTTACTTCTGTGAGGTCCGCTGGTTGAGTCCCTGGAGCCATGCTGTCCAGCGTGTGCGGCCTGCAGGAAGAGATCGCCACCTTCCTCCGTCAAAAGAATCTCTCCGTGTTGATCATTTTTCCAATCCGCAAGGCTTGCTCGTCTGGCCCCGCTCACAGATATCACTACGCCCCCTAAAAAATGGGCCTCAATGTGAAGCTGCAAGGCAAAAACATTCTAGTCACAGACAGTATTCGCACATCACCGCCTTCGAGGTAAAGCTGCGCTTGTGGGAGGTTGAAAAAAATGGCTGTTGGTCAGTTTATCAAATTTTTCCCCGTATTGCGGGCTTGTGCACCTGATGACGTGGACCTGAACACTTGTGTTGGTGTTGTCACCTCTTTGCGGGAGGAATTTGCCTCCCGTTTCACAAAGGGGTCAGGCCACTGGCTCCGGGCTTCAAGCTGTTCACCTCCCCCTTTGACTTGCCTGTGGACGAAGCCCCTTGCCCCCTGCAGATGGAGTTGGTGGAGCTTCAGTGTAATGACGAACTGAAGGCAAAGTACCGTACCGCTTTTTCCACTGTCCTTCTTCCGTGACCTCGTCCCCCCTTCTAACAAATTTCCAAATTACATCGAGCATATAAAACGCATCGTTGCCATGTTTGGGGAGCACTTACTAATGGGGAACAACTCTTTTCAAAAATGATATATACAAAGTCTCACATTCGCTCCCAGCTAAGTGACCACCACCTCAATGACATTCTGCTCTTGTCTACCTCATCAATCGATCCAGACATTAAATCTTTTCTCCATGGCAAACAGCACCAACGATCCCATTAATTTCCATGTCTCTTGATAAAACGTTTTCTGCTGTCACTGATTTGCATGTTTTACAATAATTTTCTAGTAATCTAGTCACTGGTTTGCCTGTTTTTCTACAATTTTTTTTTTATATTGTCACAAATTGTTTCTGCAGTCACAGATTTGCATGTATTTCAATACATTTCCGTAATCTAGTCACTGGTTTGCCTGTTTTTTCTATATTTTTTTGTATATTGTTACAAACTGTTTTCTGCAGTCAATGATTTGCATGTTTTTCAATAAATGTCTTGTAAACTAGTCACTGGTTTGCCTGCTTTTCTAAAAAAAATTGTACACTGTCACTTTTGGGTTCTTTTTTGGGACTCCGGCCCGCAGGTTACTTCTAGAAGCTTTCTCTGGCCCTCGCACTGAAAGGTTGCCGACCCCTGCCTTACAGCATCCATTTCCAACCTATACGGCGACGATATATGTGTGCAGACGAGTGGAGCGGCGGGTAGTAGCGGGCGGTGTGTGGCAGATTGTCTCACTGAGCGAGACAATCTGCCACACACCGCCCGCTACTACCCGGGCCCCTCCCCGCCGCTCCACACGTCTGCACACATATATCGTCGCTGTATAGGTTGGAAATGAGTGCTAAGCTCTCTAGAAAGGCACAGCTTTCTTGCCCGCACCCATACAGGATGCAAGTAATGCCATATCGCAAAAAAATATATCAGAAACACCCAAAATTCTTCAAGTACTAATTTTTTTTTCCCAGTCTACTACGTGATTTGTATCTGGGCCGGGGTGGGAGGCTTTTCCCGATGTGACGTCACCGAGCCGTGGTCAGTCGTCTGCTGGTTTTCAGTTGTGTTTGAGAGCTCGGGGAAATTTTCAGATTTTGAATGCGGATCATTTAAAAACGGGTGGGCTGGGTGCAAAAAAGTGACAACATATTGTTGATATACTCGATCATGGCTATATTTTGAGTGCTTAAATCATGAATCATGAAATGGTCTGGATGATTACTTTAACCCCTTCACGCCCAGATCTTTCCACAGCTATATAAAATTATATGTTTTCGCGCGCCATGAAATTACGAAAGTAACTGAATATTCCAAATTAGTTAGTCGACAAGGATACTAAACAGGTCATACCTATAAAATATTACTAATATTCCCACAAAAATTGTTTAATGGTACCCAAATTACAATGGCAATTACGTTCTAGGTCTCAAGGGGTTAACCATCTTTCCCAAAACCCTATTGACGCCTATATTCATGATCTAGAAAGCCTGTAGAGCATACTGAACTATCATAAGCCTATATATTCGATCTAATAAGCTGGGGCCAGCTTAAATATGGTCTGGTCCATCTATCACGTAAAACGCTATTTATATAAAGATTAAGGAATATAAAACGCTATGCAGGGTTAAAAAGGGCCTTGAATATATGTAGAAACTATATAGTATTCGTATATTCCTATTGGTTACGAGTTTCCTTATTAAATCAGGTTTTTTTATGATGGGAGGAAATATTCTATCAAACATCAATCAATCTTTGGGGGCATACGCCGGGGGGCGCGTCGCCTCGCCCACCCTACGACGCCCACTCCCTGGGGTCACCACGCGCGAGTTCCCATGCAGGCTCCTTTTCCCATACCAAGCAGCTCTCGACAAGAAACATCAACTTGCCCCAGCCACGAGCCCTGCGGGCGCCCCCTGGCCTCCTCCACGCCGGATTGTCTCTTACAGATACAACCCGATGGAAGGATCGGTTTTTAGGTAGCGTGCCACATGCCCATATAGCCGAAGTGGCGCTGACGGACTATGCAGGTAATAGGCCCCGATTCAGTCTCACGGTGCAATCACTGATTTGACACGTAATCATCCCAGCGATACCCCATGATTTTGCGAAGACACTTATTACCAAAGGCATTGATTCGTCTCTTCAAGTCACTATTTAGTGTCCATGTCTCACAACCATAGAGTAAGACAGGGATCACAAGCGACTTAAAAGATCCGGACTTTGTCCTTCTCACAGGTCCCGGAACGCCAAATACCCCCCGCTGAGCAAAACCCAAAACACCGGGGGCTATCCCAAATCCGCCTTAAGACTTCTTGCGTGACCCGCTGTCTTTATGGACGCGCTACCAAGGTATGTAAATTTTCCAAATCTCGATGTCCTCGCACCCCCATGAACAGATGTACTGTTTTCATCTAGTAAGTCTCCAAACACCTGGACCTTGGTCTTGAGCCGGAGACCTAAAGCCCCAAAGGCTTGCCCCTCGTGCGCCCCTCGAGAGCCATCCCAGGCCCTCCAGCGACTCAGCAAAGATTATACATCATGGCAAAAAAAGTCAGTGTTTTGGTGTTCACAATCATTGATCTAAAACCCTTTGTCAAACCCCATCCATACAAGCTTTTGAAAAGTGATGGGGCGGGACGCACCTTCCCCTCACTCCTGTTTTAAACGGGAAAGAAGCGGAACACCTGCCCCACACTTCAAAAATACTTCGTCCCAGAATACAGACGTTAAAAACCCAATAGTCCTTGCGGGAACCCCGAAGTCGCAGAAGACCCCAAAGTGACTCACGATGCATGATCTAACGCCTTCTTGAGATCAAAAAAGGGCTGCAAGCACCCCTGTCGAAAACCCGTGGCGTTCCCCCCAGGACACGAAACCATCAAACATGGGTGACTGTAATTAGTATTTATAAAAATTCCGGAAAATAACCGATAGGGAGGGTTCAAAAGGGCTTGAATAATGTAGAAACAAATATATTAGTTATCCCTTACTGGTTAAACTATTTAAATCAGGTTTTTGTATGCCCTAAATAATTTTTTCCCCAACAGACACAGCTGAATTTTATTTTGTTAAATAAAAGGAACTACCCACGTAGGTCTCACGGCTCTTTTAGCTTCCTTGTGTTCCATGATTATTATTGTTAATTTATAGCGTCGTGTGTGTGTGTGTGTGTGGTGTGTTTGTGTGTGTTGTGTGTGCATGTTGTGGGGTGTGTGTGTGTGGGTGTGTGTGGTGTGGTGTGTGTGTGTGTGTGTGTTGTGTGTGTGGTGTGTGTGTGTGTGAAAAAGATTTTTTTGCGATGGATAAAAATTTTTTTGACAGTTAGTTTTGACATGACATGAGGTGTATGGCTAGCGCGCCTATACGAAACTGTGGGCCCAGGTTTAATCCCGGCCAGGGCATCGGGGTGCAACCGAATCAGCTGTTCATCCTTCCTTTCAGGAGGGGGATAAAGGGGTACCGGGGAAAAACCGGGGGAAGAAACTGTGGTAACCCGGGTGTCACACTAGCTCGAGTGCCAAGTTGTGCCAAGGGGTGCCACACAGGACAAAATTTGTATTTCTCCCTATAGGGGACAAAAAGAGGAAATAGTTGTACCCGTTACATAATATACAGTGATTGCATTTATATGGGCCCAAAAACCCGAACACAAAATTTTTGTGCCTATTAAGGGGAAAGAAAAAGGGGGTCAAGAATTTCTCAGCGGCCCCCACCAATGTACACAAACACAAAAGACATACCCCTGCATTAAGCCAACGAAACTGAAAAAACAGGAAGGTTAAAAAAGAGAGAGGGCAAAAGCCAATGTGGGAGAGAATGCATAAACAAATTTGACATTTCGGGCCCCCGCACTGTTATGCCAACGAAACTGCAAATCGGTATGAATGTGGAAATTGCCATATGTGGACCCACTTTTTCTGCACACAACTACCCGGGGAAAATCATGATACCCCCACAAATTTGAGCAGGAAACATGAGCCTTACCGCACTCTACAGGGTTTTAAAACTACAAAGATTTTTCCCCAGTGACCCGAAAGAGTGCTGTTAGTGAGAAGGAAAAAAGGAAAATGAAGAAACATAAGAACATAAGAAAAAAGGAAACTACAAGAGGCCCGAGGCCCACACGTGGTAGTTTCCCGTCACACCACACCCCCCTTTCATCCCAAACCATGAAACCCATCAAGTCCCCTTTAAAGCTCCCAAATGCTCAGCACTAACTACCTGTCTACTGGACCATTCCATTCATTCACCACCCTATTTGTGAACCGTTTTTCCCTTTTTCCTTTCTAAATTCCACTTTTTCCAGCTTAAAATCCTTTTATTCTTGTTCTACCCGGTTAAAAGCCGTAAGAAAATTTCCTCCCTCCCTTTTTAAATCCCTTTACCACTTAAAAACTTCTATCAATGCCCTTTATCTGCGCTCCGAGTGAGTGAAATTTTAAAAATTTTCAATTCCTACAAACTAAAGACGATCCTTGTATTTTTTTGGTATCCTTCTGCACTTTTTCTAAAAACACATATCCATCCTGTAATATGGAGCCCAAAAAACTAAACTGCATAGCCCAGGTGAGGCCTGACTGAGCCAGATAAATTTCCCCACTTCTATTTTAAAACACTTCGGGTAACACTGCCCCAAAACATGTTTCTACTGGGATGTTAAGCGTTTTAGCTAATTTGGGTACGGATTTAAAAAATATAACCCTTTTTTGCTGACACGTCAGGTTTTTGAGTTACAGAAATACTCCCATTCCCTAGAATCAGGTTTTCAATAAAATTTTACAAAAATTCATTATTCATTTTTTTCATCATAAATGCTTAAATTCCCATATTCTTTAACATGCCTATTTCGTAAGAGGTGGTGGGTGCAGACTCCTCTGAAGGTCGCGTCTGTAGCTAGTTTTGTATAGCGTTTGTTTTGCGGGGTGAGGGGTTTGGTTTGCGCGTGGTCTAGTTTGGGGCCTTGTGACCGTTGCTGGCGCAAAACAAAGTCACGCGCTTTTAGAAACGACTTTTTTTAAAACAAAAAATAGCCCACGCGCAACCAAACCACTCACCCCGCAATCAATACCTATCAAATCTAGTACAGCAGCGCCCTTTAGATGCAGTCTGCAGCCCTACCACCTCTTCGAAACTACATATAACGTACTTTATAAACTACTAATTTTTGTTTCTTTCTTTTCTTTTCATTAAACAGAGTAGACGTTTGTACCAATCACCAGACAACTTTGTTATGTCTGGGGTCGGATCCCAAAAAAGATCAACAGCGAAGTGTATCTAGGGCCCAGTAAAAATAAAGGGCCCCCCTACTTTCACATTTTGGGGTGTAAGGTGGGGGACCAAGGAAAAGAGCGGGGGCACCACACATCTGCGCAAAACTGCCATCAGCTTGCTCAGGGTTGGGGGGAAAGCGCGCGAGCATTCCATTTGCGGTGCCCATATAGGGCGTGAGCCGCAAAATCATCATGTATTGTTATTTGCTGCACAACATCCCGGCTTCAACAGGAAGAAAAAAGGGCCCATCAAGTACGCTGCTGCGCTTGCTCGAAAACCCTGTCCCTCATGATGACGAGAACCCCGTTCCAACATGTCACTGATAGAAAATAACTGTAAGCATGGCGAAGAGGAGGGTGATGAACCTTTTGAACCCCGGGACCTCAGAACAAGAACCACACCTTCGAACCGGGAGAGTTAAATATTTTTGAAGAGACCCTCTCGTGCCCAAAGCGAAGGCAGAGCTGCTTGGTCAAGGCTGCAGAGTAGAATCTACTTTTTAAACCCAACACCAAAAATCCTTGTTCAGAGCACGCACAGCGACATGGGCCCGTTCTTTGAGATGGAAACACGATGACATTTGCATTTACATCAACGGTCGTTGAAAGAACTTTGGGTTATCACGATCCCGGAATGGCGCCTCTTTATCGGGCCGGGGAAAAACAGCTTTAAGGGTGTTTTTTCTCCACAAAGGCAACAAGAAACCACATCCCACTGGGTCACGCGTTTTGGCATGAAAAAGACCCATGAGACTATGCGGCAGCGCTTTATTCCATCAAGTACAAAGACTTCAACTGGCACTCTGCGGAGACTTGAAAGTGGGGGCGTGTTGTTAGGGCTGCAGTGGCTACACGAAATACATTGCTTTCCTTTTTTTCGGGGGTAGCAGGACGACAAGAAACCTGGACAAGAAGATTGGAAAAAGCGGAGGAAGCATGTACCCGGTCGATACAACGGAAGCATGTCCCCCCTTCGACCACCAAAATTTTCCTTCCACCATCCACATAAAGCTCGGCTTGGGGTGAAAAATTTTGTACGGGCAAAAGGATTGAATGGGCGTGGTTTTTACCTGAAGGAGAAGTTTGGCAACCCTTGTCGGAGGGGTAAAATCAAGGCTGGGTCTTTTTTGGACCGCAAATCCGGAGGTAATGAAAGGGGAAAATTTTCCGACAACTCTAAAACCCCAAAGGCTGGCAGCGTGGAGGAGCTTCAAAGCTGTGACGCAACTTCTTGGGGAACAGGCCGGACAACATGAAGAAATAGTGCAGCACTGCTGGAGTCCTTCAGGGAAAATTGGGTCCCGGATTCCCTGAAGATCCCTTTTCCTACACCCGCACCTGAACTTTTCCCGCAACTTTGGGGGCTGTCTCGGGCGAGACCCCGAGCGATTCCACCAAAAGATTTTCACTATGGAGACGCGTTAAAGGGGGCACAACCGAACATGATGGGCGACTTTTGCTGGTTCCTGCACGTAAACTGACCAGACGCAAAAACGCAAAGCCAAAAACCTAAAACATTTTTAATTAATTCTAGTAGATTTTTCTGTAATTTTTATAATTTTGAAGCATTCTATGAAAAAAATGAATAAATGAATTTTTTTAAATTTCATTGAAATCCTGACTTCTAGGAATGGGGAGTATTTTTGTAATCAAAAACCTGACTGATACAGCAAAACGGTTATGATTTTGAAATAGCGACCCAAATTAGTCTAAATCACTTTTTCACCTTCCAGTAATAAATTTTTTTTTAAATTTGTTGTCCGTGTAATGAATCCAATATCTATTGCTCATTTCGGCTCAATACATTTTTTCCTAGCAAGGTCTGGGGTCACCTCACTCCAAGATGTTTTTCACCTTTGATTTTTCAGCGTACTTTTCTTATGGGTTCTATTCCAGGGTTTTTTCTACCAACTTCTAACGCTACATTTATAAATTTTAAAATTCCATCGCCATCTAGGCCCACTGTTAAGTTTACTAAGTCCCCCGAAAATATTTTTAAAGGGTCAGACTGTGATCCAAAACCCCTCCAAACTTAGTACATCAGAAATTTGCTGATATCCTGCTAACCCCACTACCAAGTCGTTGGTGTAAACAAAAAATAGAATGGGCCCAAAACAGACCCTTGTGGAATCCACTTGTCACCATTCCCCATTCTTTTGGAACTTTAAATTGTAACCCTTTGTTGCCTATTCTTACCAAGCTTGTCCAATGAAAAACCCTTTCCCTCTATACCATGACCCCAAACCTTTTTAAGAGTTGCTCGTGTGGTACTTTGGGAAAAATGCCTTACTAATCCAGAAATTAAATATAACCTTATCATTATCTCCTCTCATAAACTTTCCCTATAAACTCAATAATTGGGAGACATGACCTACCCTTGGTGTCCATTTGTGAATCTTGATAAATATGTTTATCAAAAGTGCCTTCAAAGTTTTTTGCAAAAAAATTTTCCAATAATTTACCCACCCTGATTTTAGATTTACGGTCGAAAATTTGACTTTAGTCCTCTGTCTCTCTTCTTAAATAGGGGAAAAACTTTTTTTCCTCCAAAATAATGGCCATGCCATCCAACCGATTTTCCTAAAAATGTGCACTAACTACTCCTAAAAACCTCCTTGCTTCCTTTAAATACCCTGGTACACTTATCTGGCCCGGGCGATTTAAATGTTTTCTTTTTTTCTTACCCCCCTCCACCTTTTCCCTATTATCCATATTTTGATTTCCCTCATCGTTCCTTGAACACCCCTGTTCACTATGGTACGTCTTGTATCCCCTCCGAAAAAAACACTTAAGAAATATCATTTAGACTCCTACACATATCCTTCCCCGTTTTTTAAGACCTCACCCTTTTCCTGCCCTTTTAAGGGGCCCAACTAATTCCCTTGTCTTTGTTTTAAAAAACCCTATAAAACCCCTTTGGGTCCCCTTTCGCCTTTTTCTTACTTTAATTCAAAATTGTTCTTAGCACTCGATTAATTTCTTCCTGTCCTCGCCTCACGTTATACTGTTTTTTGGGTTTACCAATCCGCCTTGAACCCTTAAAAAATTTTTTTTTTACTCAAGTTGTGTTTTAATTTGGGGGTCATCCATTTTGGATCATCTTTCTGGCCCTTATTTCCCTATAAGGAATATTTATTTTCTGTCCCGTAATTATATTCCTTACAAATGGGGTAAATCCCCTGGGCTCCGACCCATTTCCCCCTTCAAAACCTCTCAAATTACCCCTCGCCCTGCCCACTTCCCTGTCTAACCGCTCTAATTTTCCCCTCACCTCGACCTCATACCATATCTGCCGCCCCAATTTCCTCCAGGTGCCTTCCTAATCCTTATAATTGGCCTCTCCCTGTTTTCCCCCTGCCCCCTTGGAAAATTTATTCACCCCCATCCCACACCTCTTTTAATAACCCCGGGTGTCTTCTTAATCCCCGCATAATTGGGCCTTCTTAAATTTAGGTATTCGGCCTATTGCCACTAATTTTCCAATTTCCCATTTTAAGTAAATTGATCATAATGGTCCTATTATCAAATTTTCCCCCCGACCTCCACATTTGAAAACTAAACGTCTCATTTGTCAGAAAATAGATCTAGAATATTATTCCTTTTAGGCTCCTTGATTGCTTGACTTAGGAAGTTTCCGGGATTATTTTTAAACAATTCATCGCATCGTGTCACCTTTATGATTAAATCCCAGTCTATATTCCTAGATTAAAATCCCCCACCACGCATAATCGATTATATCCAGGCCTTTTATTTTTTCCCTATGGGAGCTGAACCCCTCTTACATAATTTGGGGGCCTTAACACTAACCCAAAACCTTTTTCCCCCAGTTCCCTCCGAAACCTCTACCATATAGACTCTATGCTGTATCTGTTTTTATAACATTGTTAAAAAAACACGCAATCTCTCTTGCATAAAGCGAAAACCCTCCCCCTCGTCTGCCTACCGTCCTTGTGAAATAACTTATACCCACTATCTCGACTTCCGGTCGAATCCCTTTCCTGCATACCCAAACCTTTTTCTGTTAATGCTATTATATCAAAATCCTTACACTTTTATTCCTCTCAGGAAATCTATCTTTTTTTAAAATACTCCACATTTTTTAAGTAACCTTCAAGCAACTCCTTTTTTTTTTTTAAAATTTTAACTTTATTTTAACAAACCCCCCCTCTTCTTCTTACGAATCATTTAGTTCCCTCCTTTCTGAAACCCCCTCCATTCGCAAGTTTCCTTTACCCCGACCCCCGTGTCAAAACCCCGGTTCTCTATCTTAAAAAACCCCCTGCAGGGCATCTACCCCCTTTTAAAGGGATTCGAAAAGTTTTGAAACCCCTTTTCCTCAAAAAAATGACCCCCCGTCCCTGCGGTGAGGTTGTTTGCCCAAAAAAAGAGGGTCCCAACTGTCGAAAAAAGGCCCAACCATTGGCTTTTGCATGAAGTGCCACCCGGGCAATTCACCGCAATAGCCCGGGAGTCCCACAATTCGTCAACAAACGTCTTGGAAGGCACCTACACCCAGGGAACCCCCCCTGTCCCCCTAACTTTCCCTACAGTTTCCTTAACCCCCGTAGCTTTCCTCACTTCTTACACATAAACTCTTTTTCCCCAGCGCTCAGGAGACGAGGGGTTTTTTCCCCTTTGGTCCCCCCATGCCCTAAACCATCTTGTCACAAAACATAACCTACCCCCTTTCCCGGGGTAATCCCCAACTTCATGCGACCCTTCTCTGTCACAGAACTGCGTCAAGATGCCAAACCTGACGTCCCAAAAACCCAAGTTTTTTACCTTCGGGTAATGATGTATCGTTTCCTTCCAACCTCCGTATCACCCTTTTGCCAGCCCCGGGGTCCCTGAAATGATTCGTGCACAAAAGATGTCATTGTTTCCTTTTTTCCTGGGGCGGGCTCCATGACAACTACCTTCCAAAAACCATCCCGTGACTTACTAGGAAAACCCTTTGTAGTCACTTGGTCACATCTTCTCCTGGTACCCCTACAGGCCCCATCCAACCGCATGGCCCCTCCACTCGCTCCACTTGGACCTTCACCTCCACACTTAAGAAAGTATCCTTGCCCCTCTTTTCACAACGCTTTTCATTCGTTCACTTCACTTGCAAAACTCCTTTTCAGGTCTTGATCGCCCCAGAAAAGTCTTAAGGCCGACCACACCCTTCATACACCTCCCTCGACCCTTCACCCCCTTAACCTCACCTCCTTTACTCCTCCCACTACCACTCTCAACCCCGCACCCAAAACCCCAACACCACTCCCTCTCCGCCTCCCAACACTCCCCATCACGACGTACCATTTAATCCTGAGAGCAAAACCCAAACACAACCTCCTTCACGGAGACACAGGGTCGACTGAACCTGAAATTCAGATTAAAACAACCGGTCAACAACCCGCTGATTAACAAAAACTGACATGTGACTCTGCCAGGGCCCACCCCGCCTCTACAGGCAGGAGGCCACTCTCAGGTACAACAACCCGTAAGTTAGACGTCGCAGAGAAATAAATTTTTACTCCATCAGCCCTCCTCACCAACGAAAACCCCCCTCAGCAAACAGACCCCACTGGGAAAAAACCACACTGGCAAGCAATCCACAAAAATCAACAAGAGTCAGGCAGGTGGTCTGTAAGTATTAAGAAAAAACCTCTGTATTTGGGGTAATGGAAAGGTTTTTTCCACTTACCCATCCAAAACCTTGCAAAAAAATTCTACAAAAATGTCTGCACCATAATCAGGGGGGAAAATTAGGGAAAAATGCAAGGACTTCCACCTAACATGTGCAGAAACTCCCCCCTTTAAAGGGAATATCAATTTTGAAGCGGCCGTTTCCCTCATGTGAGGGGAACAAGAAAGACGTGATAAGGAATGTGCCAACGACAAAAAGCAGGGCAGGAAAACCTAGGGGGGAAAGGGCAGGGAACCAGGGAACACCTCAGCAAAACCTTGAAAACTGGTACCTTGCCCCCTTCAAACATAATCAAAAGGGGCCCTACCACCAACGTCACCAATTACCAGGACACAAACACAAGGCTACGACCAATCAACACACCAAGCAGCTGCCACCCAGCCCCAATGGCAAGATACAACCAGAAGTAATAATACCCAAAAAGAGACATTCCTCTCTTTTTTTAAAACAGCTAAAGGAGCGAATGCTGCAGGGGGGAGAAACAGTCTCAATAATGATGGGGGGAACTCCTGGACCAAACAGGGGGCAAAGGGGGAATGCAAGCAAAGTGCATTTTCCACGGGAAACTTTTTTTTCGTGGGAAATATTAAGGGCTTTACCCCAGAATAACCATGTAAAAATTCCTTGATAAAAAATCATGCAGGAAAAGGGGATTTTATCTTTTTAGCCTACAGAAAACCCCCTTAATAATAACTATTGGATGCGAAGTTCATATGCAAAACTTTTCCCTTTCAGAGCAAAAGGATCCAGGAGCCCTGGTTTTTGCTGTTTTTTCCAAGGGGAAGCATGGGGAAATGCGGAAACTCTGATATCTTTTCTAACGCCCCAACAGATTACTTGCAGTTTTTCCCTAAAGAAAAAGGATTTAAATCCCCAATAACCTAACCGGGCCCCCCAAAAAAAAAAGTATTTTTTTATCGAGGGTCCTCCAAGGAAATAATCCTTGACAAGCAACCCGCATAATACCTTTTAAGCAAAAAATTACTAGTCCCTCTTATGAAATAATTCAAACAAAAATGGACCACTGCCTCCAAGCCCACTAATAGTCTCTCAAAACCTCCAAAATGCGGCCCCATTGAAAGAGGTTAAACACTTCCCCTTAAAGATCTTAACTTCTATAGCAATGAATAGACTGGGGGCAAACTGGGAGGGACCCGCAAATGGACGGCCGGCACTTTTTTTAAAGGGGAAAAACTGTGAAGCTCCGAATTTTTCCCCAAAGAGATCCCCCGGAATCGCAAAAAAAAATGTCCCCCAAAAAACCCCAAAAAAAATTACGTGAGAAAACAGCCCTCGGGGCGGAAAATTTATGAAGAAAAGATCCTTAACAAGAGCTAAGAAAGAAGACACTCCCCGCCCACCCCCGCTAAACTACATCAAAAAACTTGAGGAGATTTGGGTGATGCTTATTCTGTCCCCTGAAGAGGAAAAGAAAAAGGGAAGAACTAAAGCAATAGAGCACATTTAAAATAAAAAAGTAAAAAATTTTTTATCTACGCCAAAAAGAAGCTCAAAATGTCCCTGGTCATTTTGACCATCTACACCGTTTTTCACCATTAGTAGTGCCCAGCTTGGGGGTGACTCTACTCCTGGGGTTTCTCCGCTGCACCACCCCATTAAGTGGGAAAAAATATAGAATGAACAAAAAAAAAAAAGATTTTTAAAAAAAATAGTAAGTACGGTTGGGGGCTGAATGACAAAGCGTTTTTATTTCTAATTATAATATTTTAACCTTTACTGGCTCACTTTGGGAAATTATTATCTTCACAAATTATCCTTTTAAAATAACGTCCCCGACCCAAATTTTTTTTTTTCCGAATTTGTTGAATGTAAATTCAAAAAACCAAACCACCAAAAATAATGATTTCCCGCCTTATTTCCCTAAAAAACCGACTTTTGTAAAAACGCGCGAAAAAAAAAAAAAAAAAAAACTTTTCCCCCCCACAGGGCTACGATGTTTTTGAGACTCAGAACGGGACGCCCGCAACACTCTTCTGACCCTGTCGGCAAATGTTATAAGGGGTTGTATTTGGTGTACCAGTGATCGTCGCTTTTTTGGGGCAGATCTAAAAACGATGTCAATCTGCACCGAAAAAATACCTGGCGCGTATACTATGAGGAAAACGAACTCAATTGGCATGGAACCTTGTTTTTAGCCCCGGTCGAGGTGGATGAACAGGGGTTACAAGCCCGAGGTTACAGGGGGACCCCCATTCTCCAAAACATGGATTTTTAAATAAGGGTTAAACCAGTTGTGTGGGAATCACAATGAAAGGGACTTTCGAGAAAATCCTATGGTTTGTTTTGGGGCTACAGTCAAACGTCATTACTCGGAAAACCAAAATACTAGCATTAACTACAGCATAGAGTTGGAAAATATGCGGGCGGGAAGGCAGAAAGTGTGACAGCCACACCACCACAGGGTCTCTCACCACAGGGCACGCCCACTCCACAACTGGTTTACTTGGTCTTGTTTAAAAGGCAAAGCCTCACAGTCGTGGTGGTCCACCGCTGCTGCCAGTCCTGGGCCTCCCTGTCCTAACAGGGCCAACCCGGTCTGGTATAGTGTTTGGACTGAGTCACTGTCTTTCGGGGGGGCGCCGTTTCTCAAACACAACTGCCCGCCCCAACACACTATAGGCGTGTATCCCCCTACACACGCCACTCCTTTCCGTGTGCAAAACTTTTTCGAAAGGCACAGCTGTCTTGTTGCACCCATAAAAATCATGGGATGTGGCATATACAAAAAAAAATCAATCAGAAACACCCAAATATCTTCAAGTACTATTTATCTCTGTGTTTACGTGCCTCTCTGATCAGCGCGGGAAGATGAGCCTCCCTGATGGTACGTCACCGAGCCTGAGCCTGAGCGTCTGCAAACCTTTAGAGCGTTTTGAAAACTCGGGGAATTTGCAGATTTTTTATTTCGGATTATTAAAAACGGCCCGACTGGATACAAAAAGTGACGACGTGTTTTTTTGATATACTCGTTAAAGGCTATGATTTGATGCATTAAATCAGGAATGATGAAATGGTCTGGACGATTACTTTAATATTAATTCTTCCTTCCCTCCTAGCGATACGCACGCGAAATGCTCAAGTCGTTATCCTAATATAGTTTACTATCTTTGGTAACTTCGGTTGCACTGTCCCACATTAACGATACGCACATGTAATGCTCAAGTCGTCTCCTAATCTGTTTTCTATCTCTGGTAATTTCAGTCGCACTGTTACCACTTTAACGATACGCATGCGTAATGCTAAAGTCGTCATCCTAATATAGTTTACTATCTCTGGTAACTTCAGTCCCCACTGTTACCCCCTTAACGATACGCACATGTAATGCTCAAGTCGTTATCCTAATATAATGTATACGTAGTCTATCCCCATTTCCCAAAACTTTTCCCTCTCACTTATTTTTCTATTTCCTTCTTTTCCTTGCCCTTTCACACGGTTTGGCTGTGACATGTTGTAGTTGCCCCCTCTGCTAATTTGTGAGCGCTTGGCCCCTGGTCCGCCAACAGCAATCCTACCTTGGGACCCCAAGTAATAACTTTTTTAGTCCCCGGTCAACAAAAGGAATCCACCAGTAAGTCATGCCTACATCTCTAGTTAACCCAAAAATTTCATAACATACCTTTACCAAGGGCGAGAATATCACCTCCCCACAGGCGACTTAACTCAATGAACGTCGAGCTGCTTCTAAAATTATCCTAACCTAGAATCCCGTTCCCTCGTTTCGCTACGTGTCTAATTTACTGCTGGGTTAAAAAATAAGCCTAACCAGTGTTCAGAATGAGGCGTGGAGGAAAATTCCTCGTTAGCTTATTGATACTTATGTGTTATTTCATCTCTTCCCCTATTAATGTAATTTCTCGCGGTTACAAAGTATTTTCAATAGGTCCACTTTGAAGGAAAATGGAGATTTTGGGAAAAGGGGAACAGGGGAAATTTCCAAGATGCTCAAACAACAGTACGAAGATGCCTTCAGCCCACCAAATGAGGCCCAGAAAATTGACGACCCATCTTCTTTCTTTGTAGTACCTCAAAAGCCAGAACACCTGCGTACATCAGTAACTACAACAACAGAAAACATCATTGCAGCCATTGATAAGGTAGCACCGCACTCAGCTGCTGGGCCAGATGGCTTCCATGCACAGCTACTTAAACACTGTAAACACCAGTTAGCACTACCACTGAAACTACTGAGTGATAAGTCCCTAGAAGCTGGCTCTGTGCCTCAGTCACTCAAAACTGGCATTATTACACACATATACAAAGGGGGCAGCAAAGGCTTGGCGAAGAACTATAGACCAGTAGTACTAACATCCCAATTAATCAAAATAATAGAAAGATCAATCCGATCCAAGCTGGTGAACTACATGGAAGACATTGGAGCATTTAATGAAGGTCAACATGGCTTCAGACAAGGCCAAGGCCGTTCCTGCCTCTCACAATTGCTGACTCATTACGAGAAAGTTTTGCAGGACATTCAGGATGGTGACAATGCGGATGTCATATATCTCGACTTCGCCAAAGCATTTGATAAAGTCGACCACGGGATTCTTTCCCGCAAGATAAAAGAGTTCGGGATAAGTGGCAAGCTCGGAGAATGGCTACATAGCTTCCTTTCCGACAGAGAACAACGAGTAGTGGTCGAAGGGGAGCTATCAGATGCCAGCAATGTTGCCAGCGGTGTCCCTCAGGGCTCGGTCATAGGCCCCCTGCTCTTCTTCATTATGATAGGGGATATAGATCAAGATCTGGCACACTCTATCCCGGGTACTCCGTAGTGTAGGGGTAGCACGCTCGGTTCACAACCGAGAAGTCCCGGGTTCGATCCCCGGGCGGAGCGGAATCTGTTGGGCTGTTTCCTTAAAAACCCGAGCCCCTGTCCACCCAGCAGTGAATGGGTACCGGGTGTTAGCCGGGGGTTTGTAGCCCTCCTCCCGGGGTGCTGGCTTCGGCCAACACTATAAGCACTAGCAGACAACTCTCTAGGGGTAGTCTGAGAGAGAGCTGTCTGGTTACAGTGGAGATCCATCTCAGCTGCGTCGATAACTAACTGTTATGCATGAGCTATGCATGATGTAGTGTAGGGAAGGCATGTCTGTGTGTATGTCTGAGTGGCACCTTGTAGAGGGGGTGTCGCGCGTCGCAAGTGTGTGTGTGTTGAGGGTACGCGTGGAACGACCTTGGACACCGCAGGGATAAAAAGCGTGTGCCGGCAGCGCGTGGGAGTGCTTTT
>JACEEZ010022760.1:0-46569 GCA_016584305.1 Chionoecetes opilio
CTCCCGCGTTATCGATTCTTGGTATCGCCGTACTTTGGGTTCCAAACTAGCAATAATCGTATTTAATTTTTTGGTTCCAGTTTGCACAGAGGCGAGCCACGCATGCCTTGAAGGCAGAAATAGGTAGGTCCGAGTTGGGAACCGAACAACGGTCTAAACCCAGCTAACCGTCATGACGTCTTCTCAAAACGTTCGCTCAGCTTCAAGTCTCTCACCAGCTGTCGGACGGGAGGTGTTGCTCCTGCGCGCTCCTGGTTTTACGCGTTCTTTGATGATTTTTTCCCCTATGTTCCCGTGCTTCTTCCGTTCTAATTTTTGTGCACGTGTATATGAATGTATGTACTATTTGGTGCTATTCTTTAATATCCGTTTATTAACGTTTTGAACACTTACGCCCCTATTCTAAACTGATCCTATTTTTATTGTAATTTAGTAGTGCTTTACTATTTTATAGTATTATAGTATTGAATTAGTGATGGCGATTTAAGATTTTTTATTTAAAATATCAATATCGTTATCGCTAGTATCGGAATTTTGGATTTATCGATTATCGGTTATCGCCGTAAGGTTATCGTTATCGATTTATCGGTTATCGTGATAAATTTTTTTGTTATCGCGCCCACCTATGCCTTACCTATACCTATACCTTTACCTAAAACAAATATATTTGCGACATAAACGGTTAGCATATTAATTAAAAAAACATAAAAACTCACCAGAAAAAATTGTTTTGTCCACCAAAGTGAATTTGGTGTTCATCTGGAATAATACGTTTAACCCTTTATTCTTCCTTTTCATCTATTACAAGTGTAACTTTCGCCGAAAATTTCCCACGTCGGCGAGTGTTCCATTGTCGGCGAAAGTTCTTGGTTGCTGTTTTATCGAGAGTTCCTATCGGCGACAGTTCTATAAACCTTACTTGTGAGTTAAGGCAAGATGGGAGGATTGAATACTTTGCCCTCCTGATACTTGTGAGTCAAGGCAAGATTGGGAAGATTGAATACTTTGCCCTCCTGATACTTGTGAGTCAAGCCAAATTGGGAGGATGGAATACTTTGCCCTCCTGTTACTTGTGAGTCAAGGCAAGATTGGGAGGATTGAATACTTTTGCCCTCCTGTTACTTGTGAGTCAAGGCAAGATTGGGAGGATTGAATACTTTGCTCTCCTGTTACTTGTGAGTCAAGGCAAGATTGGGAAGATGGAATACTTTGCCCTCCTGTTACTTGTGAGTCAAGGCAAGATTGGGAGAGATTGAATACTTTGCTCTCCTGTTACTTGTGAGTCAAGGCAAGATTGGGAGGATTGAATACTTGCCCTCCTGTTACTTGTGAGTCAAGGCAAGATTGGGAAGATTGAATACTTTGCCCTCCTGTTACTTGTGAGTCAAGGCAAGATTGGGAAGATTGAATACTTTGCCCTCCTGTTACTTGTGAGTCAAGGCAAGATTGGGAAGATGGAATACTTTGCCCTCCTGTTACTTGTGAGTCAAGGCAAGATTGGGAGGATTGAATACTTTGCCCTCCTGTTACTTGTGAGTCAAGGTAAGATTGGGAAGATGGAATACTTTGCCCTCCTGTTACTTGTGAGTCAAGGCAAGATTGGAAGATTGAATACTTTGGCCCTCCTGTTACTTGTGAGTCAGGCAAGATTGGGAGGATTGATACTTTGCTCTCCTGTTACTTGTGAGTCAAGGCAAGATTGGGAAGATGGAATACTTTGCCCTCCTGATACATGTGAGTCAAGGAAAAAATTGGGAGAATTGAATAATTTGCCCGTCCTGTTACTTGTGAGTCAAGGCAAGATTGGGAAGATTGAATACTTTGCCCTCCTGTTACTTGTGAGTCAAGGCAAGATTGGGAAGATTGAAGGCAAAACTGCTTAAACACTGCTCCAAGCGGTAAATTTTCTTTATTGGGCAATAACCAATTTTGAGGACGAAACTTAGATTTCTTGGTACTAGGGACTTTTACACTAGGACCAGTATTCCCTACACAATTGGGTGTATGGTTTTCTGTTTACCTTATTGGATTCTAAGAAACATTCCTCTGTGAGCTTCCTGTACTGTCAGCCTTACTTTCTTCTCTCTTCTGTCGTTGTGAGGTTATTCTGAAGGGAATGCCGAAGGGGGAGTTGCAGTCTTCATGACTATGAGTAATAAGGATGTAATCACTGATCATGGAGGCTCAAACAGGGAACCAATGTACGTAGTGATCCATAGGCGGTATGTAAGTAAGACCAACACTGCCCTGGGTCCTTAATTATCCTTCTGAATCTGTCAGAAGAATCCTTTCACAGACTAACTGACAGGGTTACACCACAATTCGGGGAATAAATCTTATTTCCCATAATTATATATTGACCTTGGTGAGGCTTGAACTCACACGGCATAGACAATCATGCCACCAGAGGGGGGCGGGTACCACTAGAACAAACTGATATTCCGCTTGGCCAGCGGTTGTCCAGGCTATTTGACCATCACACCAATAACCTCCTTGCGAGACCCAAGGGTGGTAAAGGACTCAAGGAATTTTACCAGGTTTGGTTAGTTATTTATTTGGTATTATTTCGGTTCTACCTTACTTGTAAGTCGAGGCAAGATTGAATACTTTGCCCTCCTGTGTGGGCCGGGTGCCTCTCCCAGGCCGCCTTCAAGGACAGCAGCCAGGTTAGGTTAGGTTTAGTTTAGTTTTATTCATTACCTATATTTTCTGGTAGATTTTTATGTGTTTTTGGAATCTGAAGTTTGTTTTTTTCTTGGAAGTCACTAGTTTTTCCACAGGTGAGGTCAAAAGGGTAAAAAAAATCTAATGATTGCCAAGAAAAACAGGTTAAGGTGTTTCAAAACACATCAAAATCTATCAAAAAAATTGTTATGTCTGAAAAAGGAGAGGGTCACAAAAAACGAATCTTTACCAAATACTTTGCCCGGTAAAGGTTCGTATTAACAACGCAGTCATATCTGGTTATAATAGACGAGAACTGCGCGGTCGCTACCACCTTTACCACCTACTTTTTCTATGTATTTTTTTGCTCATACTGTGTGTGCACTGTGCAGTATTAATCCACTTCTGCGTAACCTTTAAAACGTACAGTAAACCCTCGATAAACCGAACCAATTGGGGGGAAGGGTTGTCCTTTAGGGGAATCGGTTGTCCGCCTCATAAACCGAATTCTGTTCGGCGTCGTCGTTCGGTCATACGTGTTCAAACAAAGTTAACTGTATGTACAGTACTGTAGAGTAAAATTTAATTTTGTGGACGGGATGAGAGAGCACGCGAGCGAGTAACCACACACAACGTACTGTAAGTAGGCAGGTAAGTACTCTACATAGGCAGGTAAATACTACACTAACACGTGGGACCGAGAGAGCTCACGAATGAGTAGTCCACACACAATGAAGGCTGAGTGTAAACTGAGACACACGGGTCGGCCAACATGTTTGGTCGGCTCACCAATCGTTGCATATGCCAAACTAGAGTTCATATTGTCAGAGGCTTGTTCAAAGGCAACGCTGCATTCGGTTTATCCAAAAATCGGTTTTAACGCCGTTTGGTTTATCGAGAGTTTTCTGTATACACTACACTCCCGAGTTTTCGCGCCTGCTTTCTTCCGGAGGCATAGCGCGAAACTCACGGATCGCGAAACTCAGGTATTGAAAAACACAGTAAAAATGCTTATTTAGTCCGTGAGTTTTTTTTTTTTTTTTTTTTTTTTTCTGTGTGTGTGTGTGTGCCTACAGCACCGTTGGGCAGTGACCTCCAGGGGGGGGATGGTGGGCCCTGGGGGTTAACTTGAGGGCTGCGTACCTACCGTATTTACAGCTTAAACTAAATTTTTTTCCCCAAAAAAAATATCCTAAAAATCCCCCAAATTCCCCCCAGCATGAATGGTACGGGGTGTTACCTGGGGTTTTTTACCCGCCCCCCTGGGTGGGGGTTTCGGCCAACACTACATAGAAAGAGGGGGAGGAGAGGAGCTTGGGGTTGGCTTGGGGTTGGGATCCCCAGGGGAAATGCTGTTTTGGTCTGATGAGTGAGCTTGACCATATCTTGTCAGCTGAGGGTTTGTGTGCAGTTTTATACGGAAATAACACTGTAAAATGCCTTCCTTTCCTTCTCCCTGTCTCCTCCAGTACCCCAGAAACCACAGCCCACCACGTCAGGGTTAAACACTTAAAAGGGGTTTTTTTTGTGGTAAAAAAGAAAGGGAAACGGCGGGGGGAAAGAAAGGGTGCACTTATTTTAGGTGTTCCCTATCTTATGAAACCCCGGCTGCCCCTGTAGAAAAAAAACACAAACAAAGGGAAAAAACCAAAGCAAAAAAATTTACAAGCTATCAGCCTATTATAATACTATACTAAGCGGGAAGGGGAAAGACTGCCCGTACGTCTTTATGGGAGGCGGAGCAAGTTGTTTTTGGGGGGTTTGAAGGGGCCGTGCGGGCTGTGGTGCCACACCCTCTATGCCCCGAAGGTGCGTATGCAGATGGGTTAGCAGGTTAGATCCGTGCGTGGCCCGATTGGTGGAAGGTCCTGGTGGGGTTTGAGTTTTTTGAAGGCCCCCGGGGGTCGGGAGACCCAACCCAGGGGCAGCTAGAGTTGGCCTGCGGAGGAGGAGTGGGGATAGAGTTTGGGAGGAGTGCCGGCGGGGGGAGTGGTGCGGGACATTGCAGGAGGATGTTCGGTGTGTCCGGGTATTGGGGCCCCAGGGGCAGTGAGGGTCATCATCACCCCCGTTTTGTAGGGGGGCGTTGAGGCGGGTGGGGCCCAAATCCTTGTCGGGTGACTCAGTGTCCGGGGGACGGCTGGGGGAGGGGGTCCACCAGTGGTGTCTGTGTTTGTCGTATACGCCCAAAGTAAAGTGTATTGAAAGGGGTCAGTCAGCTTTGTGTCCCAGTGCGGGTTGCACTTCTAAAGGTTAGCCCAGTGAATCGTCGGTCTGTGGTCATGTCTATGGGGAGGGAGGGAGTGGCCTCTGCTCCCCCCTTTCGGCCACGTTTTTGCCCCTGAAACCAATGTGGGAGGGGCACCCCTAAGGGTGGTGACGGGCCAAGGGGGATAAGTGAAAAAAGAGGTGGGGGATGTAAAACAAAGGGCATGGTAAAGTGGGGCGGTGACGTCGGAGAGTTGGAGGGCTGTGAGGGAGTCAGTGAAAATGGTTACAGACGGGGGGGGGGGCACGGGGGGTGCATATTGATGCCCCCCTGATGGCAAAAAGTTCCCCGTGAGGATGGAGGCAGTGGTGGCAACCTCCAGGCGGGGGCAAGAGACCGGGCCCGGGGACTACATTGCCGCACCGACGGATGGAGGGGCTGGCAGACGGGACCGTCGGTGAAAAATGTGGAGGGATTTGCTGTAGCGGTGTGTGGGAGGGGAAAAAAAAGGTCCCTGCCCTGCCTGGACAGGCCCCTTGGACCAGGGTTTGGGTGGGGAAAGGGACGAGAAATTAGGAAGGGGGAAACGGGCCCCAGGGGGAGGTCTTCCCCAGAGGCGAAGGAGGGGGAGCCCCACCCGGGATAGAAAAAAGAAGGAGGGGCTCGCTCAGAAGGGTGTGGGGGGGCTTGATACGCAGGGGGCTAAAGTGGTTCCCTACCGTGCGGGAGGAGGGAGTGGGGGGCCCATGGAGCTGGGGGAGGAGGCAGTTTGTTGTAGGTGCGGCAAGGGGTGGAGCGTCGGTGTGACAGGGAGGAAGGGAGGATTCCGCCTAAAGGGGCTGTGACGGGGGAGGACCTAAAGGGCCCCAAAAGTTTTGCAAAGGGCAAATTCTAAATTCATCAACTTGTGGAGGGGGGAAGGTGGGCCGCTCCTAAACCTCCACCCGTGTCAAAACGGCTCCGGCAAAAGAAAATAAAAAGTGGAGGGGGGGTATTTTCCCCCCCCACTTGCCCCTGAGGGACTTCATTAATTTTAAGCCTTTGAGGCACGGGGTCCCAGGTACTGTATGTGGCCCCCCCGGTTAGGCGGGGGCCATCCAACGCAAACCAAGGAATTTGTGGGGGTTTTGAATAATGGGGAACCTTTTTAATGGCGACCGTGGGGATGTTGGGAATACCCCTTTCGGTGAAGCACAAAAGGTTTGATTTCGGGGCCTCACCTCGGGCCCCCAAACAGGTGGTCCGAGTGGACGGCATAAAAGCCCACGTTGAAGATGGTCTTGAGCCTCCGGTAGGGGGAGCAGAGAAAATGAAGAGATGTCATCAGCTAGATGATTCTTTTGAAATGGGAGCAGGGAAGTCTGAAGAAAGATGTTGAAGAGGACAGGACGAGAGGGAACCCTGTGGGACCCTCTGGGGGGCCGGGTAAAGCCCGGGTAAAATGGGTTTCCCCGACACCAGAGAAAAGGGCCGGGAAAGCGGGAAAGGATTTAACCCAGGGGAGAGGGGAGCCATGCAGCCCCAGCGGGCAAGTTTTTTCTTTTATGGCATTATGGGAGGGGTGCCCAAAAAGCTGTTTTGATGTCAAAAAAAGGTTTTATGTAATTTTTTTGGGTTAAAATCCTTCCCTGTATTGGTGCTCCACTGGACAGGGCTCCAGGGTGCCCCGGTGAGGAAAACCCCGAACATGTTTGATGGAGGGGTGTTTGTGTTCCAACCACCATGTCAACCTATGCCGACTACTTGTTCTTTACCTTACTGATTTTAAGAGAAGGCTAAGGGGCCTTAGGAGGAAGCCCAGACGACCCTTTGCCGGGGCTTAAAATAGGAATTGTGATGGTGAACCCACACAAAAAGGGAAAAAGTCCCGACAGCCAGCTGGCGTTTGAAGACTCCAGGAGGAGGGGGGCCCAGACCCCCCGGGGAGGCGGCGAAGAAACTCGTTCGGGGGCGTTGTCCGGTCCCGCCGCCCTTTCCCCGCGGACAGTGTGTGTAAGCAGAGGAGAGCTCCTGGGGGGGTTTAGCATGCTAATTGTATGGCCGGGTGGGGGAAGGGGGTACACAGGTGGGGGTAAAGGGGTCTGGGGAGCCGAGTGTATGTGAATGTGGGAGCAAGGCACTAAATTTTTCGGCATCGGTGTGAGGAGGGGACCGTTACTAGTTAACGGGAAAATGAAGGGGGGCTGAGGGGGGGCCCTCTTCCTGAAAAAGGACCAAGCCCGGGGGGCTGAGGAGGAAGGCGGGAAGCACAAAAAGGAGGCCCCCTGCAGACGTTTCTCATCAAAAATAACACCTTGCATGGGCCCCAATAAACAGAAACACTACGGAGTAAGGGAAATGGGGTTCTTTCGCCCCGCGTAAGGCGTGGCGTTTGGCCTAAGGGCTGCCCCACCTTCCGGGACCCCCCAGGGGACCCCGGAAAAAGCGGGGGGGGTGGGAATTGATTAATGAAAAATGGTGGGGGCCCCACGTCCACCAAGGTGACCCTGAGGTATTTAATTTTTTTTTCTGATGAAGGGAGGGGAAGGGGGGGGGGGAAGTGAATTAATTCTGGTTGAAAAAAACCCCTCTCCTTTGGTGAAGGACCAAAAGAGGGTTTCTGAAAGGGGGAGGGGTGGTGGTATTGAAAGGGGGGAAATTATAACTGGGAAATGGTCGCCCCCATGAAGAGCCAGTTGTGACAGTGGGGGAGGAGGGGGCCCTTGCCCAGGCAGAGATCCAAGGGGGGGGGGTTCCCTGAACTGGGTCAGTCCGGTGGGGGGGCCAGGTGGGAAAGGAGAAGAAAGAAGCACTGTCCGCCAAAAAGCCCAGAGGGCCGACCCAGCGTTCCCTTTGGCTCCGGGGGGGGCTGGGTTCCCCGAGGGCATATGGGCATTAAAGTCACCCCTTATTAAAGCTGGGGAGGAAAACTGTGAGAACAATACTGGAACCTGGGGTATATCTAAACAGGGGTTGACAAAAAGGACTGAAGGTAACTGTAAAAGGAACCGTCACCCCCAGGGGCTCCAGGCCACCCCAGGAAAGGAGGGGTAGTGGAAGGGCTAGAAGAGAGGGGCGGTGGACCATAGAAGCAGGGCCCCCTCCTGCCCCGCCGGTCCCCCCCGTCCATCCTTAGGAAAACATATTTTGGGAAAAGGGGGGGGAATCGCTGTGACCAAATCTCAAGACCCAAAACTAAGGGGTGTTGATGAAGCGTGGTTTTAAAAAACTGGGAATTTCCGGTACGAGACGGCGTTCCAAAGATGAAAATGGGGGGGGGAGTAAAGGGTCACTGCGTGAGTGACATAAGAAAGGGAAAAAGGCCTGGCAGGGTCGAATGAGGCAGTCTCTAAGGCAGGGAAACCCGAGATAAAAGGGTAAAGAAAACAAGTGCAATGGGTCAATTCCCTTAAAAGAAGGTGGCCATGCAAGCCCCAAGCATGCTGGGGTTGAGAAGGAGGAGGCGGCGCAAGGAGCACTCCCGTGAGGGCAGGGGGTGCTGGGCTGTGGGGGCTGGGCATGGGGCTGAGGCTGTGGAGGCCCCCGGGGAAGGAACAGGGCGGGGTGGGGGACTAAAAATAGGAGGGTAGGGGAGGAAAGAACCTCCTATCCTCCCCATAAGGCCCCCCAGGAAAGGCGGGCTTGCCCCTTTTTTAAGGCGGGTACGATCGGTGCCGGGGGGGGCAGTCGGTCTTTGGGGGTTTTTTTGGGGAAAGGATCCACTGGCAGTGGGTGGGGGGTGGGGTGACCCCAAAACCCGCGCCATCTGGACAAGTTAACTGGGGGCTCATGGCTTGGCAGGGGGAGGCCTGGGAGCAGGTTTACTGGCAGGGGCAGCAGGCAGGGAAGGTGCCGATAGGGGGGGACGCTCTTGTGCTGGGGGGCCCCCCCGGGACGGAAGGCCCAGGGTGGAGCCCCTCAGCTTCCGCTTAAATTTAAAAATGGAGTAAATAGCCTCGTCGGGGGCTGTTTTCCTTTCACCCCTGGAGGTAGGCCGGGCACGCTTATTTGGGGGGGCGGTGGTCACCCCACAAAAAGGAGGGCACCGGCCGGGGAACCCCTCTGAAATGAAAACCCTGCAATTACTGCGCGGACCTTCACTGAGGTGGCATTACCCTGGCCAAATAGGAGGCAGGGTACACCGGAGGACAGGGAGGGTGTTTTTGGGTCGGGAAACCGGGGAAACGGGGTAAACAAGGGAGACCCGGTCCGGGAGGGGGCCCCCAAACTTTATTTTTAATGGCCATGTTTTGCCCTCCGTCTGACCGTCGCCCGGAGTGGGCCGGGAGCCCATAGTGTCAAAAATTTTGGTAGGGGGTCTCAAGCACTGAAGTCCAGTCAGAATGTCGTCTTTTTTTCAGTTTGGGAGAGTAGGGAAAATTCTCCCCAACATGTAGGTCGGGGCGTCGTCCCTGCCACCCAGCCTTCATGGACCACTCCCCAGCGTGTGACAGACTTGGGGCTGGGCAAGGTTGTCAAGGTTGACCACCTCAAACTTTAAAACCCCTGCCTGCCCCAGTGATGGTCAAGTGCTTTACACAAAATTTTTTTGGGGAAGATGGACCAAAAAAATGCCCCGGCACCTTCCCAGGGTTAATGAAGGACCGGGGCCCCCCGTGACCTGTAATGATGAGGGTGTGGTTGGGAAAGGGGGGAGGCGGAAACAGGAGAGAAAAACATGGGTGTGCAACGCGGGGGGGGGGTGAGGCGTGATTTCGGCGAAGGGCGTGTAGTTTTTTCAGACTTTTCAGTCTGTTGGGTCTCACCGGGGAAGGGGGAAGGAGGGGACCCCCTTTGAGGGGAGAGGAGGGGTGTCCATGTGGACGTCCACGTCGCCACAAGCAGCCGGCTTTTGCAGGCGGCGGCACAAAAACGGGGAAAAGGGGGTCCAGGGCACCACATGCACAGGCAACACACTGAAAACCAGGGACACATACCACGTAGTGTAGGGACGTGGCTACAAAAAAAGTTATTGACAGTGATATTTCTTTTTGGGGGAGCCGGGCACAAAAGTCTTTTCACCCCCAAGGGAGCTCAAAAAGGGGGCCCCGGTAGCAGGTGGTTAGCGTCAAAATATATGTCAACTCGAGCCGGCTTGACAGACGACCCACAAAGTGATACTCAAAAAAGGGCACAAGAAGAAAAGCTCCGAGTGGCTTCTCGGTGATCCCATTCGATCCTTGGAAAAGGGGTGTAAAAATCCACTTAAAAAACTTTCTCTGCACCGTTTTATTGGCCTAGGAACACCCCCCGCTGCCTTAAATCTACCCCTTTCCCTTTCGAGTGCATTGAGGAACGGGGGGGGGGCCATGGCCTCTAATCACAGGCGCACTATAGAATTCTGTCTGCGCCACCAGGGGAAAGGCCAACCATCAACCCCTAAATTTAAAACCTCCAGGGCCTCCCACCCCCACTCCGTAGGTCACTGCCTAAGGCGCTGTAGACCACACACCACACCAAACACACCACCACACCCACCACACATACATACGCACATACATACACATACATACACACGTCACACAACAGCTGGAGTGTACCAGAGGGGCCCGGGAGAGGAAGCTCCCAAACAATTGGAAGCGCTGGGTAAATGCAGGACCACCAAACCCGCAGAAAACTGAAAGCTTAAGTACCTATGGTTAGGGCGATGGGGTTAAAAAAGCCCCTCCCCAAATGATTTACCTAAAAAAGTGATAATAGTGGAAGTGAAAAAAAAACAAAAACAAGATAAACAAATGGCGGATCAGCTGGGCTGATCAGCTGGGACCCATTCCACGTTTTAAAACAGCAATGAAAAGGACATTTTGGGGGTAAAAGCGAACCGAAAAGATTGAAAGGGGGGGAAAAAATTTTGTACACGAATTAATGGTAAACTTGAGAAGATGGAAAAAAAAGTGACTTTTAAAAAAAGATAATTCAATTTTGAAAAAAGAGTGGACGAACAACGGAAAGCAGGACGATAAAAAGGTTGAGAAAATGCTTGCTAAAATGTACTCTGTAACAAAAAAGGGAAAAAAACACAAGGAAATGAAAGATGAAAGAAAAACTGGAAATAGAACAGGAAAAAAAAAAAACAAAAACGACAGAAAATAGAGATCAAAAAAATGAAAAAAAAAATTGCCCAAAAAATGTATCAAAGTAATGAAAAAAAAAGGAAAATCTTATAAAAATACGGTAGACAAAAAGAAATTTTTCATCATTTTTGGTTGAAGGAGAAAGTGTGCCCAAAAGAAAAATTGAAAAGGGGAAGAAAAAAAAGTGTAAAGAAATATTTAAAGTAGTAAAAAAAAATTGGGAGGTAGAAAAATAGAAAAATACATGGTTGGAAAAATTGAAGGGGGAGGGGCCCGCCCCTTGAAAGTTAAGTTTAGGTCACAAAAACGCACTAGATATTTTTGTTAGGCATAGAACGGGAAAAAGACAGAAGAATACAAAAAAAATATGGATAAAAAAGATATGAATGAGGAAAGAAAGAGCCAGTCTGAATGTTTTTTAAAAAAGGAACCCCAAAAAAAAAAAACGAACTGAGGAGGAAGACGAAAAACAGAAATTCTATTGGGTTTTAGCCCAAAAACTGAAAAAGTGGTATCAAAAAGAGAAAGAGTAAGAGAAGACAGTCCAAAGGAAATGAAATGGGAGCGGTCCATCAATACTCGGTCCTATGGTTATGTATACAAATAAAATGGGCTAGATAAAACATTAACAAAAATAAACGTCCCTGAGAGCCAAAAAACCGACATATTAGGTCTACAGAAATAAACCCGAGTATTCTGAGGAGGGGGCCGTTGGGGAGGGTCAATATTGTATGGGGAGAAAACAAAAAAACCAAAAAAAAGGGAGGTGGTGTAATGGTGTTAACAAGGAAGGGGTGTGGAGTGGGAAAATGTGGAAAAAGGAAAAGGGAATGCCGAGGTGTTGAAGGTAGGGTTTGTGAAAAAAAGGAAAAATAAAGATTAAAAATCGTATCGTTCCCACCTAAGCAATTCCTGGGGAAGATGAGTACGGAGACATATAAAACACAACAAGTTTAAAAAATACGAGGGAAAAAATGTGAGAACAAAATTTTGAGGGGAGATTTTAACGAAAGAATTTTGGGGGAAAATGGATACGAAGGGGGAGAAAACTCAAGGGGGGGTATATTTTTGGATTTGGTAAAATAACATATGACTCAGGGATTAAAGAGCCCCACAAGATTCAGAGGTAGGAAGAACCATCAGACTAGACCTATATTGCAAAAGAACTGGAAAAATTTATAAAATGATTTATCATGCCCATTTGGAAAAGCGCCCCTGTACTTATTAAATTTTGAAATAATTATAAAAAAAGGAGGGGAGAAAAAAAACATAAGAAAGGAAGATCTTTTAGGGAAAAAGCAATTTGACGGATTAGAACATTTTCGGAGAGCGTGGAGTAATTTCCATGCAGCCGAGTACCCGAATAAATGGGATAGTTCATCCGAATTTACACCAAAGGAATAAATATTTTATTTCCAAAATGTTACCAGAGAAAAAAAAAAAAATGAAGGGTTTTTAACAAAAAATTGAATGCAAGACTAAAAAGGAAAAAAAACAGGGAATATTTTGAGGAAAAAAGGTGGCAGAACCTTTGGGAGAAGTAAAAAACAACTAGAAAAAATATTAAAAAATCCGAAGAGAGAAAAAAGAACTATGAGAGGAATATATGAAAAATGTAAGAATAAACCAAAAACTTTTCTATAGATTATTAAGGAAAAATAAAAAAAAAGGAAGGAATAAAAAGCTAAAGGGTAAAGGCATAGTGTATGAAATGTTACAACGGCCGAAGTGATGAATAAGGGCTACAGCTTATTTACAAGAGAAAGTGTTAAAACGAAAAAAATTTTGAAAAAAGAAAAAATAATGGAAGACATAAAGTAACGTAATAAAAAGTAAAAAAGGGTAAGGGAAATCAAGATGTGAGAAAACCCTGTCCAGATGGGTGTCGAAATGGATAATGAAACAGTAACCAACTAGCAGGAAAATTTCATGTGTAATTGGAGGTTCCCCAAGGAGAGCAAATCCCGCTTGATTGGAAAAAAGCAAAAATTTGCCCAATTTACAAAGGAGGTGACAAAAAAGAACCCCTAATTTCGGGGCCGTACATTAACAAGGTAGTGGCAAAAAAGTGTGAAAAAATTGTGATGGCAAGATTGAAATATTGGGGAAGGACAAAAACACTTTTCAGGTGGCCCTTTGGATTTAAAAGGGGGAATGTCATTACAACAAATTTTATTGACTTTTTACTCGCGAGTGACGTGTGCACAGGGAAAAAGAAGGGGGGGTCGATTGCATTTACTTTTGGGCCTAAAAAAGGCTTTGACAAGGGGCCTCATGAGAGACTGCTCTGGAAGCTAGAACATGTAAAAGGTTTTAGGGGGGGTTTGCTGAAGGGGGGAAGCTTTTTTGAGCTACAGAGAGATAAAGTAATAAAAATAGAAGTCAAATGGTGCCCGTGTGAAAGTGGAGTTCCTCAAGATCAGTGTTGGCCCAGTGATGTTTTTTGGGCTTGTAATGAATGGCAGAAGGAGTAAACGTTATATGAGTTTTTCGTGATGATGCTAAAATTTCTAAGAAAAAAAGAAAGTAAAGAGGACTGTGAGGATTTACAAAAGATCTGATAAAAATTTTCAGATGGAGTAAATATGGGAAAAGGGGTTTAATGCCCAAAAAATGGGAAAGGTGGAATGGGGGTACAAAAAAGGGGCAGAGAGGAAATATTGGTGGGAAAAAGAATGGATAATCAAAAAAAAAAGGTCAAAAAAAATCTGGGGGATGGATTTAAAAACAATTTGTCACCAAGAAGCATTAAAAAAAGATCACAGGAGATACATACCAGTTGCTGAGGAATTAAGAATGGCTTCAATATCGGATGAAGAGAGATCAAAAATTGATAAATCTCTGTTCGACCAGGTTTTATATGCGGCAGGATTTGGGGCACCACTAAAAAAAAGGATTAAGGAAGATTGAGAGAAAACAAAGAGCAGCCACAAAAAAGGCTCCAAGCCTGAGAGATTTAACATATGAAAAAAGACTTTCAGAAATAAAACTCCCAACACTTGAGAAAGAAAGAAAGGGGGATTTTATAGCATGTAAGGATCTAAGGGTCAATGGGGCTGGAAAAAAAATTTATAGAATGATCTGTTTTTGGGGACGCGAATACAAAAAGGTCATGAGAAAAAAATTGAAAGGGAAAACATGCAAGAGGGGTATGAAAAATACAGCTTCCCGTATAGAAACAAAAAACCGGAACAACCTTGTCAAAAAATGATTAATGCAAGTATATTCGACTTCAAAGGCAAAATGGATATAGTAAATTTTGGGACGGGACATACGAGCATAGCTCTTTTCCTGTATGTTTTCAATAGGTAAATAAACCCCCAACACACACCCCACAAAACACCACACACCCCCACACACACAACCACCCCAACAACCCACCCCACACACAAAAAAAAAAAAAAAAAAACCGCGAAACCGGGGGGTATAATGCGCGAAAGTCCCCGGGTTTGGGAGAATTTAGGATCAGCGCGAAAAATCAGATCCGAAACTCCACGGTGAAACTCGGAGGGGAGTGTATGCATATTGAAGAAATTTTATACATTGGGAAATCCCATAACAGAATTCTCATAGTGGAAAACCCGAAAAAATTCTATTTCCCTTATGAATACACAAAACCCTTATAATCAGCACGAAGGGGCTCTGGCCTTGCCGAGTTATTCAATATGCAGAGTTGTGCAAATCCCTCCGGATATGTGTAAAAAATTTAAAAAAGTTGTAAAAACACGTCCCCGAAAAAGCCCCGAGCCCCCGTCCCCCAGCAGTGAATGGGTACCGGGTGTTAGCCGGGGGGTTTTGACCCCCCTTTCCTGGGTGCTGGCTTCGGTTACACTAGAGGAGGGGAGAGGGGAGGAGGAAAGGAGGAATGAGGGACCCAGTACGAAGCGGGTTTTTTGATCTTTATCTTGAATTACAGACTGTGGCCTATTCTTCATAGGCCCGCCCTTTTAATGGCTGCTCCCGTAGAGAAAACGCAAAAAAAAAGGAAAAAAAAAACAAACCTCATACAAGCTATACTAAACCCAATTAATAGATCTAAGCGGTAGAGGTCACTAGAAGAAGTATTTAAAAAAAAATTGGAGATTTTACGAGAAAAATATGTTTATTATTTTTTATTTTTTCCTAAAAAATCTCTTTCCAAATCAGAATAAGTCTCCAAGATGCAGGTTTTAAATTAAAAGCCGAAAAAATACGGCTATGCGAGGTTTGAGGGCGGGTCTGGAAACCGAATTGTACAAGTCTAGGTTGGCTGCTCCAAGATGAAAAACAAAGATCCCATACGTGGCAAGAGCATCATACCGCTCCAGTTTGCTCCCAAGAGATCCCGGTATCAGGCATCAAATGGAAAAAAAATCCCAAAAGATGCCGGAAAAATTGACGGTGTGACACGGCAAGCACGGGGATACAAGAAAGGTCGGGTACCAGTGCGTAGGCTGACATTATGCGACTGAGGATTGCCGGTGAAAGCAAAGAGATGCATTTTAAACGCGGAAAATTCCCAGATACATTTTTTTTGCCGACTTTCTGTATACTTTTTCACAAAGAGGCTGGGGGCATGATATGCCCAGTGAAAACCAAAAGATGCATTATAACCGGCAAAATTTCCCGGGTACATAAGTTTTTGCTGACTGTCTTTGCCTTTCCGGTTATACAATTCCGAGTTAACAATGCCGGGTTATAAGAGTTTTAGTGTTTCCCTATAAGGGGGTTTTCTCTGGGAAAATTCCCCCAAAAAGAATTTTCCCCTAATGGAGAACAATTTTTCCCTTAGTGTGCATGTCTGTGCACGTGGACCGGGCCTATGTAAACAAAAACCCCCCAGGCCGCCGCCTCAAATTTGCTACTGCCTTTTCGATGTTTTTTACTACTTAGTTGCTCCGTTACCTTTTTTGTGTTGTGTTTTGAGCGATTAGGCTGTCATTTATCTGCCTAAAACACAAAAAAAAAAAAAACGTGTGAGACGTTCCCTATGTAGATAATACTTTTTGCCAGCTGCAAAATGTCGCCAGCCGCCATATATTAGAATTATCTCACTACTGATTTTATGTGCCACTGAAGAGATAACAGTAATTTATATCATGACTGTGTAATCTACCCGTTTCAGCGTGTTTTTGTTTTGTATCTGAAAGTATATACGGTTTCAAATTTTTTTTCTCTTTTTTTTTTTTTCCGCCGAGAAAAGATGGGGGAAAGGGGGACATCGAAAATAAACACAAATTGGCGACTTATTTTTGGGTCGCCATTTGGTTTTATTTTTTTTAATTTTTTCTTTAATAGCCAAATATGATACAGATGAAAAAAAATGAAAAGGGACCTCCGATACCCCCTTTAATTTTCCTGAAACATGGAAGAAAATACAGGCTTGCGGGGATGATCTTTACCCCAGAATCTGTTCACGAGTTTTCCCGCGCAGTTTTAAAGTTTTTCCAGCTAAAAAAAAAAAGAGAAGGCATGAATCGTATGTCGACGCGACGTACATCTCTTGCACACTCACCGGTTTGGGGGAGGAAGGGTTTCCCTCCCTCCCCCCCCCCCTCCATAGGGGTGACAGTTTGCATGATTTTAAAATTTATCCCGCGCTTCACCACATCCGGTTTTTGCCTTTTTTTGCGGGATTACATAAGGGGTGGAAAACATAAGGATGGCACAACGTTTCAAGCATCATTGATCTTTAAAAGGCTGGGATCAATATAAGGAATTGCAAGCTTTAAAGGACTAAAGCTTAAAACGTGAAAATTTTTTGATCCGCCGTTTTAAAGGCTGGCGGAGGTGAATCTCCCCGCCCCCAAAAAAACAACTGGGAAGCAAAAAAAAAAAAAAAAGTGTTTTCAAAACCAGGGAAACGTGTTTGGCGACAGCTTGATGCCAATCCCCGCCTACAGCCAGAGAACTAAGGAGGAAAAACATACTCTCTTGGGAATGTGTCGCTTCGTACTGCAGGAAACTTTGAAAAAAGGCCTTTGGGTACAGGTGTTACCGGGGGGCGGAATAAGCCCTGATAAATGACCGCCAAAGGAAAAAAAGGCTTCCTTTTTCAAAGAAAACAGAGATTGGCTCTCGACAATGGCGGGTGGCTGTGGAGTGACGAAAGCCCTTTTTTGTGGGTGGGGAGGACCCCAAAAGTGTACCGTGTCCCCGGGTAGACCCCACCGAGCCTCGCTACACACGAAAAACCACAAAACACCCCCCGTTTAATGGTGTGGTGTTGCTTTACTTTTTATGGGATTGGGAACTTAGTTATTTTCCCAAAGAACACAACTGTTTAAGAAAAATGGGTTATTTTGATCTTTTAAATGCCACCTGGGGGCCCCTTGAAAAAACACAGGCACAGATTGTCCAAAAAAGGATGGAGCATCCTGCCACACAGGAATGTGATACATGGCTTGATGACGCAAGATTGGGAGAATAATGATGGCCAGGAAATTTTCCCGAATATCACCCCTAGAAAAACTTGGGCCCCTCATTAAAGGCAAACTCCGCTCACGTGAACCCTAAAAATCCCCAAACTTGAAAGGAGCTCCCAAAGTGTTGGAAGAATTTAAGCCTGAGTTCCTTCAAAATCTTGCTGACGTGTACCACGTTCCCCCTTCAAAGGGTCATCAAGAGGAAGGGCTACGCAACGAATACAACTCAAGAGTAAATTTTGATATTCTACATTTTTTTGTTAACGGGGGGGGTATACGTGTAAACATTCACTTTTTTGGAGGCGCGCATGATTAAACCCCGCAAACGTATTAACGCCACCAACGTCTGTACAAAAAAAGAAAAAGTGGTCCAGGCGAAATTTTGTGTTATCCGGTAGGGCCAGAAGTTGAAAATCATAGAAAAAAATAGACCCGGGTCTGTGTCGTCGGTCATGGACGAGTTGGGATTAAGAAAACTTTAAGGTACGAGGATCTATAAAACAAGGGGAAAAGACATTATGAAAGCTAGAGCATCCAACAAGTGAAGAGTGTAGGAAGTTAAGAGTAGAGTTCAGGGGGGGGACTCGACAGCAAAAGTAAAACCAATCAACGGACTGGGGCCAGGTGGGGAGGAAAGCCTACATGGCTACCTGTGTGCTAGGCATGAATTCTGCAAAAGTAAGTGCAGAAATTTCATCTATTTTTTTAATATTTTTTTTTACGTTTGGAGGCCTATCGCGCCTGTAGGCTATGGGGGGAGTCGTGATTTTAGCCGATCCTGCAGTTAGTGGCACAGGCTGTATTTTTATAGTGACTCCTTGTGGCTTGGTGAAGTTCCCGTTTTCTGTGATGTTAGGGAGCTCCCAGTCAGGCTCACGCTGCACCTAGTGTTCCTCCGTCGAGTCCCCAGTCGGAGGAGAACAGGATAGCTGAATGCGGGTTTCTTCAGCCCACTCGCGATGGATTTGACAGTTGTTCTTGGGTTGGGACTGAAACTTGGGGGACCCCACAGGTGTCACCTATAAAAAATTCCAGGCCTTGCGCCACTAATGGGCGAGATCGGCCAAAATCACGACTCTCCATAAGGCCTTACAGGTGCTATAGGCTCCAACGTTAAAAAAAAATTATATACCAAAAAATAAAAAATGTTAACAAGATGGGGGGGGGGAAACATTGAGTTTCCATCATGGCTTTTGCAATTCCTATCCTCAAATAGTGTGATCTGCTGTAATGGCTGTCAGGAAGCCAAAACTGGACATGTTAGTAAAGTTTTCTAACATAAGTTTTGACTTTCTCCATATTTTAATATATTTAATTTCATGTCATTTTGAAGTTTCTCACCAAACTCGAGTTAGCGGTTCTAATTTTTCAAATAGCATGGATTTGCACATTATTAAATTCTTTAAGGGTCACATTAATGGACTTGGAATGAACTTGAAGGATCGTCCTTTCCTCTTCAGGTAAAGTATCTAATGAATTGCAAAAACGATTGTGTTATGAAATCAATTTAAAGTCTTCAGTTTTGGTGCTGTGTCAAAAAGGTGTTTGCGATTGAGGCCAACCAATTATTTAAATGCACTCTGATTTTCCTCTGTTTTTGGACATTGAGATTATATCCTAATATATGTATTAAAAACAAAAATCATTCCATATTATAATGGTATTTCTTTTAATTCTTTTTTGTTGAAGAGGGAAAATGTGGTTTTGTATAATTAGACGTGAGATTGTTATCCTATACTTGATCTATGTTATAAAAATTACATGGGGACGTTGTTGAAATTTCTGGCTTCAAATTGGTTCATTAAATGGTCCGTAAGTCTTCGCTCCCCATCCAGGGCTCTTGCCGACCGCATTAAAAGAAGGTCGAAAGAGTTGCCCCAGGGTTAGGATTCAAGTGTGTACTTGGTAAACATTGAAAGCTCACTTCGCCAAGACGCCTACCACTTTCGGCCAACCGCCCCTCCGAGAAAAAAAATTACTTTTCTTATTGCACTTGTAGGTGATAATTTCAGCAAATAAATGCCCAAACCTGTTTATTTCTTTCCGAAACCAGGAATTTTCTAGGTTTACACAGGGCTGTGCTATTCGTGTTGTACATAAAGAGGACTGCATATGCAAGCTTGAAGCTTCTACTTACTTGACAATTCTTACGAGGAAATTACCGCTGACCACCTTTCATGTCTTCAGGGTGGACCGCCCTTCCATTAACCCCATTCCACTATTTAAAAGCCTTTCTTTTTCGTACAAGTCCTCATACAAAATATTTAGTGATAAACAAAGGCCAGGAATAAATTGTTTCCTATCGGGTGAATTTTTGATATACAGTAAAAACCCCTCTCTAATTGAAAACTATGTATTGGAGTGAGACCTGGGTCGGATTAAGACCGAAAAGTCCGAAAACTATCTGATGGTTTACCTCTAGCCAGGGGTCGGCAACCTTTCAAGTGCGAGGGCAGAGGGAAAGCTTCTAGTTAGTAGGCCTGCCGGGGGCCGGGAGTGCAAAGAGAAAACCCAAAAGTGACAGTGTACACAGTTTTAAGAAAGAAAAGCAGGCAAAAAACCAGTGACTAGAATACAGAAATTTATTGAAAAAACATGCAAAGCATTGACTGCAGAAAAAAACAGGTTTGTAACAATATACAAGAAAATATAGAAAAGCAGGCAAACCAGGACTAGATTACAAGAATTATTTGGAAACATGCAAACTCAGGACTTGCAGAAAAACAGTTGTGTTACAATTGTATACAAAAAAAAATTGTAGAATAGAAAAAAGCAGGTGCCAACACAGTGACTAGATTTACTAGGAAATTATTGAAAAAAAACATGCAAATCCAGTGACTGCAGAAAACTTGTTTTATCAAGAAGACAGAAATTAGTGGATGGTTGTTGGCTGTTTGCCATGGGAGAAGTGATTCAATGTCGGATCGATTGAGAGGTAGACAGAGCAGAATGTCAGTGGAGGTGGCGGTCCCTTAGCGGGAGCGACATGCGAGGGACTTTGTATAATTTAATTTTGATAATCGGTGTTCGCAAACATAAGTTGCTGCCAAACACATTGGCAATGATTGCGTTTTTTACATTGCTCAAAAAAAAAATGTAATTTGGAAATTTGTTAGAAGGCGGGGACGAGACACGGAAAAGAAGGGAACAGTGGGAGAAGCGGTACGGTACTTACCTTTCCAGTTCGTCATTACACTGAAGCTTCCCCACCAAACTCCATCTTGCAGGGGGGCAGAGGTTCGTCCACAGGGGAAAGTCAAAAGGGGGAGGTGAAACAGCTTGAAGGGCCCGGAAGCCAGTGGCCTGACACCCTTGTGAAAACGGGGAGGCAAACTTCCCTCCCGCAAAGAAGGGTGACAAACACCACACAAGTGTTCAGGGTCCAACGTCATCCAGGTGCCACAAGCCGCAATACGAGGAAATGCAATAAACTGACCAGCAGGCCCCAGTGTAAGCCTCCCCACAAGAGCAGCTTTACCTGATAGGCGGGGTGATGTTTACCCCATGGTGATCGGTACCATTGAATTCTGCCCCCCCCCCCCTGAAGGACACTTATTTCCAAAGGCATTGATTTCGTCTCTTCAATCACCACTAGTTTAGTGTCCATGGCTCACACAACCATATAGTAAGACAGGAAATCACAAGCGGATCTTGAAGACCGGATTTCTTTTGTCCTCTGCACAGGTTACCGACAATGCCAAATTTTACTCCCGCTGGATGCGAGGTCACCTGGCACCGTGGGCGATTGCCAATCCGCCGTAAGTTTCTTTGACGTGACCGGCCGTCATTATGGACTGCGCTTCCCAAGGTATGTAAAAAACTTTCCAAGATCTAAAATGGTCCTCGCCGCACACATGAAACAGACTGTACTGCTTCATCTAGTAAGTCTTCCAAACACCTGGACTTTGGTCTTTAAAGCCAGGGAGACCTCAGTCACAAAGGGCTTTTGCCTCCTCGTGCAGCGCCTCGAGAGCCATCACCAGGATATCCAGCGACTCAGCAAAGATTGCTGCATCATCGGCAAAAAACAAGATCCCAGTGATTTCTTGGTGTTGCCGACGGATGCTTCTCAAATACTTGACCTACAACCTTGTCCAATACCCCAGTCCATACCCAAGCGTTTTGAAAAAGGGATGGGGCAGGAACGCACCCTTGCATCATTCTGTATTAACAGGAAAAGAAAAGCTGGGGATTACAACCTGCCCCACACTCACAGCACTCCTTTTATAGGGCCGCTGGAAATGGAAAAATGGCGAAAACACAGAAAATGAAGTTGACTATGGCGGATACTTAAAGAACTTTTTTTGGGCAATCAGTCCTTCACAGTAGAAAAACCACGCAGCATAAATCAACCGTCCCGAAAAACCCAGAACAAGGTACTTTGCCTCAGTCATTAACCTTTCAGGAATGCGGACATTTTGCCTCGCGATAAATAACATGAAAAATTAAACAAAAAGTCTGGTTCTGAACAAAAATTTTTTGCCACGAATATTTAAAAAAGAAGACAAAGAAACAAAATAGTAAAACCTTATCCATCTTTTTATAAGTCCCTTACTCACCGGAAAGGTACCGTGCGAATGGAAAACTAGCTAATGTCACACCCCATATTTAAAAAAAATGGAGCAAGGCGCAGCCCGCGGACAAAACTATCGCCCAATCAGGTTAACAGCAGTTGCTGGAAAATTAATAGAATCCATCATAAGAACAAAATCATTAAAGTTCTTAGAAAGAAAATGACATAATTAGGATTCGCAGCAATGGATCAGAAATAAAATGCTCATGTTCTCAAAACTTACTGATTTTTACAATAGTTGTATAAAAAATGTACGGACAACACGAAGGGCCAGTAGACGTAGTTAGTTTACCTCGATTTTCAAAAGAGTTCGACAAAAGTTCACATAAGGTCTCATTAGCAAAGTAAAAAGCTCCATGGGTTATAACAGGGCCCATCTTTCGGAAGTGGATAGAAAACTGGCTGGCCAAAAATCGTAAACAAAGGGTGGTAATAAAATGGAAATTCTTCTGGATGGGACCAGTGTAAATATGTGAGGTTCCTCAAGGGAATCAGTTATCGGACCTATCCTGTTCTTAATACAGGTCAAACCTCGATATAAACGGATAAAGGGGGGCGGGGGGGAGGGGGTCCGTTAAAAAGCCGATTGTCCGTATAGCGAGGGGTATTTTTCCCCAAGGGTGGAAAACTATCGAAGGAAAAAAAAAAAATTGTGAAATAAATGAGGAAATAGTTCACACACAAACAAGACTATGTTGGAGGGTAAAACAGTGACTGGCATACATGCTGAATTTGGTTTTCCGCTCCCTACACGTGAAAAAATGAGAAATTTAATCTCCAAAACACAACCGACTAGTAAGCTTTTACCATATTATCTTAATATGTGATACATAAAAAAACTCCTTTAAAAACCAAAGCATTCCAAAGTAAAATGAGAAAATAAATACAATTATGTTGAGTTGAACAATTCGAGCGGCGATTAAGCGGCGGTTCTGAAAAAAAAAAGATAAAAGAAAAAAAATTGTCAACGCAAATGGAGTCCGTTTACATTCCGAAGTACGTTATATCGAGGTTTGGACTGTATATTATAATGACATTGACGAGGGAATCATATGCAGGAATCTAAAATTTGCTGATGACACGAAAAAAATCACAAACACAGCCACTACAGAATCTCAGCGCCGCAACTCATACAATAAACGAACTTAAACACGCTAAAACAGAATGGTTAAAAAACATGGCAATGAATTTCAAACCTCGACAAATGCATGTATTACATAGGGTAATACAAACAAACCCTCATGAAAGTACCATGATGAACGATTTCCAACTAACAAGTGTGATAAAGAACAAAGATTTAGGCATATGATTCTCGAAAGATCTCAAACCGAATAAAACCAAAATTATAGAGGTAGTAAAAACTGCAAATAAATTTGGTTTGGCTTTTATTGGGACGAAAAACTTTCAGTTTCAAATCGCAAAAGTGATTACTCCACTCTTTTAACTCGCTGTTCGCCCCCATCTAGAATTATGGTGTGCAGTTCTGGTCACCTTATTATAAAAAGGACATAGGATAAAACTTAGAAAAAATACAGCGCAAGAGTTAAACCAAAATGATATCTAGGAATTTGCGTAAACAAATCGTAACGAAAATCGGCTCCAAAGAATGAACTTAATTCCCATTTAACAAAACAAAGGGATAAGAGATGACCTCATCGAAGTCTTTAGAATCTTCAAAGGATTACGAAACGTAATTCCCAATAATATCTTTTCACGTAGACGGGTCAAAGCTCAACTAGAAAAACAACGGATTAAAAAATAAGCAGGAGGGAAACGGTTGTAAACGAAACGGAGGCAAAAGTAATTCTCACAAACTGTATTGTAAACTGTATGGAATGGGGCTGCCTCGACGTAGAAACCAAATACAATAGAATCATTTAAAAATGCCTCGATAATATTTCATATAACAAAATTTCCCGGTTGTCCAGGTTTATCTGGGAATAATAAAAATTGATCTCGCGGGGGCCCCTCTGACGCTACTCGGCCCCCATTGCGTGAAAAACTGATTGTGGAGTAGCATCTACACACAACCCCTCCCACACGGTCTCAGACAGGCCCCGGTTACGGTCACACTACAACTTTGGGCCCTGTGACGGGTTGTGGTTCAGTGTGTAAGGGCCCTGGGACAGTAGTGGGGGACCCCATCGGGGAATTTATGTACCAGGGGGTCATTGTGCAGGGGACACTAAAGTGTACCGGGCGCGTTTACTCGGATAAGTGCACACCGCAGTGGATTGACGGAGCTGGGGCCTGATTACTTTGGCTTGCCTCCCAAGGGGAAAGCGCAGGCAAGGGCTGCCGCACCCACCCTTGAACTTCCAACCCACTGAGGCCTACACCAAAACAATACATAGACCTCATGGACACCCACAGATTAGGCCCCGAGTTAAACGGTTACCACTAAACTCTCGACCCGTGACGGGGCTGTGGATCAGCAAGGCCCTGACCAGTTAGTGGACCACCATTGGATTTAAGTGGACCAGGGGTCACTGCTGCAGGGGGCATTAATAGGTTGTACGGGTCCTACCTGGAAAGTACACAATCCCGGGCAGTGGATTGAACGGAGCTGGGGCCTGATGGACTGCTGCCTCCCAAGAACAGCGCCAGGGCAAGGCTGCTGCACCCCCTTGAACCTCCACACTGTGGTTCCCCACCATTACAAAACACACATAACATGACCCTATTATCAAGCATAACTTACCCCCACAAACAGGGTAGTATTTAGCCATAGATTAGATTACAGCTTTCAACTTTCCTCCAAATTTCCCAATGCAGTTTTTCTATACTGCCAGGTTACACTTCATTTTCCGGCCAGCTTCGGCTGGAGGGATGGCCGTGGGTGGGGAGGACGCCTTCTAACTTTCCTATCCTTTCTCTCTAGTATCTAAGTTAGTGTAGTGTAGTTAAATCAAACAGCCATGTAAGGAACCCTAATGGGTATGTTGTTGTTGTGTTTCCTTGGTAATCCTTTGTAAAAAAAAAAACGCTTCTGCAGCGTGGGGTGCGAGCAGACCATATCCATCAGCATAGCTTTAGCGGAGTTGATGCACCATCATGTATGTGGCAGCCGATGACCTATATCATGAAGGTGGCACTGAAGATCATCAGTGTACACATTGTACAGGTAGGGGAGATAAAATCCCCCTGCCGAATATATGACAGTACTTAAAGGCAGCGAGTGGAAGGAAATTTTACCCCACTTAACAGTAAAATTCCTGGGTAGTGTAGCAGTTACATTTAATAAATTAAACAATGGTACCATGGGCTGTACCCTGACGAGGGAAAGTTTAGAAAGAGCTTCCAGTAATTAACTCTGTCCCAAACTCCTTTCTGGCATCCAGGAACACACAGATATAAACAGAGGTGAATTTTTTGGGAAGTGTAGTGAATGATGAATTCTTCCAATGTCCACACACACAACCCATGCCAACGGCCTTTCTTATAGCTGAATGATGTCCCAGTGTATACCAGGTAGTCCTTCAAGGACGATGGTTGCACCACCGTTTCTCCAGCACCTTGGACAGGGCAATCGCTATGGCAAATGGGCCTGAATTGCCAGAGTTAGCAGGGGTTCCCTTCACTTTGTCCTAATTAAAAAGGCACTATAGCACTTGCCAAGACCTGCCTGGGTATGTAACTGATGGCAGGGCCACAGGCATTGATGAAAGGAGACAGAGCCATGTAACCAGGGCTGGGGGGGCGCTACCTAAATGCCCCAGAAAGGAGCCCATCCATACCCAAATTATAGCCCCATAATACAATAGGACATTATAGGTGTTATGTACACAAGCGCGCCAAAGCATTGTTCGCGACATCATAACCACAGCGCTTCCATACGGAATTCAGAAAGGTACTCTATGGGCAGCCACTGACTTTCCGAGAGGAGATAGCTTAAAATGGCAAGCTTGTTAAGGCCACAAGCCAGTCCATCAAGGACCGTTGAGGAATTGTTCCAGATGCACTTGCAATTATAGGACGAAGCATTTAAAAAAAGGTATCGCCTTTCCTGCCCGCGGAGTAATTTGGGGACCAGACGCGCATTGGTATAATTTTATCATTATTTGCATATGAGTGGCAAGAAAAGGGACCTAACCAAAGGAGCCAATTATTAGTTAGTGTAATTCTCACACAAGGCAGAGGGAGTGCCAGTGGAAGAGAATATCAAAGGATTGTGGATGTACGCGGAAATATGTGCATACAGTGGGGTGGAGAGTTTCGGGGTCGGGGTCGGTGTCGGCGGCCCAGCGCGGACACCAGAACATTTATAAGTTGCCAGGGCGGAGGATGTAAAACACCTCAGCAGCAAAGCCACCCTAAATGTCATTGAAAATGTTCAAGGGGATGGCCCATCCTCCAATTAAGAGCAAGAAAAAAAATTTGTCGGATATGACTGTTAACCATCCTCGCCCCTGGCCACTTTTATTAATGTTCTTGGGTCGCGGCTGCCGCGGACAACAGGAGGAATGGGACTCTGGACCACAAAAACAAAATTGTCTGGGGACTCTGGAACATATCCTCGGGGACCTCGGAAATTTTGTCCGGCAAATCGATATCGGGAAATCGGAGGTTTGTGTGTACTTCTCGTTTCAACATAGGTATTCCCTATCTTTATACTATCCATAATGCAAAGCTGTATAGAACAGGACATTCGCTGACATTTCACACGTAAAATAGTAAACCCATGCATGAAAACCACTCTCTATACAATTATAAAACACATAATAACAAGATAAGATATCGCCGCGATTACACAAAAACGTTAACGGGGGCATTACACTCCCTAACCCAACTTCATTAACTATCCCTAACAACAAAACATCTAACATATAAACTCGGCTGCATTTCCAAACATAAATTCAACCCTTACCACATGCTTACGGCAAGCAACTAAACTCCTACTTACCCCTTAAAGTGCCCCATGTTGAATCAGGTATACTTAAGAAATAATGGTCTAATTACTCAATTACCTCACTATATATACTTTTATTACCAATTTAAAGTGGAGTGGGCAACTCCCAACTCGTCTTCATCTTAACACTAATTTTCTACACCAAATATTTATTGGCTTCTTCCACCTATCTTTCGTCTTCCATAGGCGTGTTCACAATTTTTTCATCTTTTTCATAATGGTAGGCATCTCATAAATTCCTCTCTGACGTAGGTAGGAGTGTTAGGCCTGTCAGTCCTTCTACAATTTGCCTACAAATGTGTGTGTTAAGTTCAGAAAGCCAGGTTTGCTGTCAGTCCTAATCTTTGTCCCTAAGATAGTGTGAGCGAATAAAGGTATAATTACGGGTCTTCACCACACCAACATTTTAGTCCTAAGATAAACCTTTTTTCCCTTGTTCCTTTCTCGTTCTGCTTTATTTCTTATCTCTCTCTCTTCCTTCCCTCATCGTTTGGTCTTCCCATCTCCCTCGACGGCATTGCATCTGCAAGGAGAACCCCACAAAATCATGCTTGAACCCACCACGGGCGAAGGCCAAAACCATCAGAGGCCCTCTCAAGTTCTAAATAAATCTCTAGGGGGCCTACCGTGGGAGGTCATATGCCTATAGGTGCTATAGCATGAATTAAAAAAAAAAAAACGAACAAATGAGACAAGCAAAAAGATGGTTGGTGGTAATACTGAGCAGAGGTTAAGGTGTAAAACTTATCAAGATCTTTGAAAACTTTATTACTAATGTTATCATTAATTCCCCCTTGTAATATGGTTTAGAAATACTTCCATATAATGGGATCTAAAACGTTCAGGGATGCTTAAGAAACCACCTAATTGGGTTCCGTGCCCTCTTATCCACATGTGCCTCAATGCAAACCAAAGTGTCTGTTAGCATCCTTCATTAGTTAGACTCCTCAGTTGTATGAGGGCACAAACAAAACTATGTACGGTAAAACTGTTTGCTAGAAAGCTCTGTAAAGGTGAGCGTGGAGTTTTGTAGGGTAGTAGATTACTATATCGTCTTGATGCTCCTTTAATACACAACCTGCCACAATAATATTTTGGTGTTATTTTAGAGTGTGGATTGTGGTGGAGGTAGTCATGGTTATGGCAATACAGGTTAAGGTAAGCTAGGTTACACTAATGTATGATATGTATGATATAGGTATTCAAGATTTAAAAGGTTTGTAAATGGGGGTTTGTGAAGGCTTAAGACCTCCACTTACCGGCCCTATAAAAGATTGCATTTACTCGGGTTGTTTTTGAGACTCACTAGAAGCTATTCAGTCCAGGATTAATACCAAGGGTAAAACAACAAAAAAAAACACAAGGCACTTTAAACTAATTTAATTTACAATAAAATCTAATAAGCAAAATAGGCCCACCAGCACAACACAGCATTCACCCACCCTAATATCGTTCGTTAATAGCCTGATTTGATAAAACCTTACTGTCCTGGTAATCTGGCTGGGGAATAGGATATTGAGGGGTTAATTAGGGTTATGGTATCTCACGCTTTCGACCACGTGGGGGAAAATCCTTGGGCACCAAGGTGTTTTCCTCCTGAACGGCCTCTCTCACACTTGCCAGCTATCCTTGCCCGTCCAACATCCTCCTCTCGTCCTCACCGCTGCGAACTCGTCAACACGTCTTCAGTTGGGGCGAGCTTCTCAGGCAGGCGGGGGAAAACTGGAAGAGGCCGCGAGGGTTCCTGTGGGATGTGTTTGGCCGGCAGCTAGTTGTCGTGGAGGGGCCACCTGTGGAAGAATGGAGTCCGCGGGACCTTACGGCGGGCTTGGTCCGCCACAATATGGCGGCTTGGTGGGCGCTTGCCACCTCGCACCAAAAAAACTAACGGAGTTTGCTAAAGTTTCCTTTTTTTTCTATTAGGCATGCGCCTGATTTTCCTTATCAACCACCCAACATTGCAATTTACGTAGGGGCGTTTCTGCTAAACGCACCGCTAACGGTTGTGGAGGCAATTGAGCCTAAAAAACAACTCCCCACATAACTAGCGATCTCTGGCAAAACCCTTTCCGCAGTCCAGAAAACAATAACAAACAAAAAGTCTGAGAGGACGCGCAGGGGATACGGGGATTGAATGCCTAAAATAAGTTCTAGCCATTTAACATTCAGCCTCACCCTAGATACAAATAATTCCACCAGAAAAAATTTACCAACTACCTGAAAACATGTTTATTAGCATCATGCAGGTTAAATGTAGTACAGGGAAAAATACTTTATTCGGAAAATATCAGGGAACCTTCCGGTTAGCCGGTTAATTTTTTTTTTTTTTGAAAAGTCGGTTAATGGGTAAAGTTATACTTAGAAAGATGCATTTACTAAAAATAAACATAATATTGTATGATTGTTTTCTGTTACCTTATTAGTAGATTCATTGTAGAATGTAATTCACCATAAATAGACCATCCCCAGCCCAAAACATAGCAACTCCTGTCTGTGTTGACTGTGCACGTATAAAATGACACTCCCGTAATGTAGACCTAAAAAATTATAAACTAAAGAAACTCAAAAAATGCGTATATGCAAAAACTTTTAACACGAAAATTATATACGAAAGGAAACACTATTTTTCTTCTATTTTTATTTTGTTTATTGTTGTTTACTGTATTTTGTTTGGGCTAGGCAGTCGTGGTGAGAAAAACTCCAGGTCCCGGGGTTGGTATGGGGGTCTGACAGTGGGTGATAGTGGTCTTCAGTGCACTGAGTCATTGGGACGATGTATGGGTCCAGGCACCGCAGGATCGGCGTAAGTTGATGGCCCCGCACAGATTACTGGCGCTGTCTTTGTTTCATTGCGCGGCCGCCGAACATTGGTTTTGATAATCGGTCTGCTTGGAGTGCTTTTGCGGACGTTCATGTAAGTCTGTTTTGTAACATTACTTAAGTTGCAGGACTTCTTGGAGAGATATAAAATTGTGACGTTGTGCAAAAGGTTGATGTCATTTGTTAAGCCGTTAAGTGCTGGATTTCCCATGGACACTTTAAGGTTTATCTTCCTCTTCACTTTCGCTCCCAGAACGTTACATGCTCATTGTCATTTTTTTCCGGCTGCAATTATTTGGTCGTTAATCCATACTAATTGCAAAAGAAATTACCACTACGAGACCTGTTTCATGTCTTCAGGATGACCGCCCTTCCATACCCATTCCACTATTAAATGCTTCTTTTCGTACAAGTCCTCAGACAAATATTTAGTGATAAACAAAGCCAGGAATAAATTGTTCCTATCGGGTGATTTTGATATACAGTAAACCCTCTCTAATTTGAACTATGTAATTGGGTGAGACCTGGGTCGAATTAGCCGAAAGTCCGAACTATCTGATGGTTACCTCTAGCCCAGGGGTCGGCAACCTTTTCAGTGCGAGGGCCAGAGAAAGCTTCTATTAGTAGCCTGCGGGCCGGAGTGCCAAAGAGAACCCAAAAGTGACAGTGTACAACATTTTTTATAGAAAAGCAGCAAACCAGTGACTAGATTACAAGAAATTATTGAAAAACATGCAAATCATTGACTGCAGAAAACAGTTTGTAACAATATACAAAATATGAAAGAAGCAGGCAAACCATGACTAGATTACAAGAAATTTATTGAAATACATGCAAATCAGTGACTGCAGAAAACAGTTTGTTACAATATGTATACAAAAAAATTGTAGAAAAGCAGGCAAACCAGTGACTAGATTACTAGAAATTTATTGAAAAACATGCAAATCAGTGACTGCAGAAAACTGTTTTATCAAGAGACATGCAAATTAGTGGGATGGTTGGTGCTGTTTTGCCATGGAGAAGTGATTCAATGTCTGATCGATTGATGATGGTAGACAAGAGCAGAATGTCATTGAGGTGGCGGTCACTTGAGCTGGGGGCGAATGCGAGACTTTGTATATTTAATTTTTGATAAGATTTGTTCGCAACATTAAGTGCTGCCAACATGGCAATGATGCGTTTTACATGCTCAATGTAATTTGGAAATTTGTTAGAAGGGAGGACGAGATCACGGAAGAAGGACAGTGGAGAAGCGGTACGGTACTTTACCTTCAGTTCGTCATTACACTGAAGCTCCACCAACTCCATCTGCAGGGGGGCAGCGGTTTCGTCCACAGGGAAGTCAAAGGGGGAGGTGAACAGCTTGAAGCCCGGAGCCAGTGGCCTGACACCTGTAAAACGGGGGGCAAACTCCTCCGAAAAGGGTGCAACACCAACCAATGTTCGGGGCCCACTCATCAGGTGCACACCCGCAATACGAAAAAATGCAAAAAACTGACCAGCAGCCTTGAGCCTCCCACAAGCGCAGCTTTACCCAAAGGGGTGTGTTTACCATGGTGATCGGTACCTGATTCTCAAAAGACACTTATTTCCAAAGGCATTGATTCGTCTTTTAAAATCACTATTTATTGGCCAGTCTCACCCCCATATAGTAAGACGGAACAAAAGCGACTTAAAAGATCCGGATCTTTGTCCCCTGCAAGGTACCGACAATGCCAATACCCCCCGCTGAGCGAGCCGGGCCCCGGGGGCTTTGCCAATCCGCCGAAGTTTTTTTTGACATGCCCGCCGTCATTATGGACTTGGCGCTACCAAGGTAAAAAACCTTTCCAAGATCTAAATTCCTCCCGCCCATGAACAACTGTACTGCTTCATCTAGTAAGTCTCAAAAAAGGACTTTGGTCTTAAGCCGGAGACCTAAAGTCCCAAAGGCTTTGCCTCCTCTGCGCGCCCGAGGCCATCCCAATATCCAGCGACTCAGCAAAGATTCTGCATCAGGGAAAAAACAAATCATGATCTTGGTTTTTCCGACGGATCTCCACAACATTTGGGGACCTAAAACCTTGTCCATACCCATCCATACAAGCGTTAAAAAGTGATGGGGGCAAAACGCACCCTTGCCTCTTCCCTGTTTTTAACAGAAGAACGGGATACCCTGCCCCACACTTCCACACTCCTTTATGGGGCCCGTTTGGAAAGAAAAGGCGAACACACAGAAAATGAGTGACTATGGCGGATATCTAAATACTTTTTTGCATCAGTCTTCACAGTAAAAACACCACGCATAATCACCCGTCCCGAAAACCCAGAACAAAGGTACTTGCCTCAGCTCATAACCTTTCAAAAAGGGGCACATTTTGCTCAGCGATAAATAACTAAAAATTTAAAAAAGTCCGGGTTCTACAAAATTTTGCCACAATTTAAAAAGAAGCAAAGAACAAATAGTAAAACCCTTATCCATCTTATTTTTAATCCTTACTCCCCGGGAAATGTACCGGGGAAATGGAAAACTAGCTAAGTCACACCCATTTTTAAAAATGGAAAAAGGCGCAGCCCGGAAACATCCCCAATCATTTTAACATCAGTTGCTGAAAAATTAATAAATCCATCATAAAACAAAATCTTAAGTTCTTAGAAAAAAATGACATAAAAAGGATTCGCAGCATGGATTCAAATAATGCTCATGCTTCTCAAATTACTTGATTTTTAAAATAGTGTTTTAAAAAAATGTACGGAAAACACGGGGGCGTGGGTAGTTTACCTCGATTTTCAAAAAGCTTCGAAAAAGTTCCAAATAAGTTCTTTTTCAAAAAAAAAGTCATGGTATAAAGGGCCTCTTTCAAATTTGGATAAAAAACGGCTGCAATCGAAAAAAGGGGTGGTAAAAAAGGGGAAATTCTTCTGACTGGACCAGTGAAATTAGTGGCGTTCCTAAAGATCAGTTCTGGGCCTACCCTGTTCTTAATACGTCAAACCTCGATATAAGGGACTAAAGGGGGGGGGGGGGATTTGTCCTTTAAAAGGCCGATTGTCCGTTATAGCGGGGTTTTTTCCCAAGGGTGGAAATATGAGGAAAAAAAATTGTGAAAAAAATGAAAAATTCCCCCAAAACCAAACTAGTTGGGAGGAAACTGACTGGCACTAATGCTGAATTTGGTCCGCCCCAAAACCGTAAAATAAAGAAATAATCTAAAACCCAAACCAGACCTGTCTTCCTTATATTTTTAAATATGTTCATAAAACTCCTTAAACCCAAGCATTCCAAAAAGGGAAAATGAAAAAATAATAAAATTATTTGGTTGAAAAATTTCGAGCGGCGAAAGGGGGGTCTAAAAAAAAAAGATAAAAAAAAAAAAATTGTCACGCAAATGGAGTCCGTTACCCCAAGTCCTTATTCGAGGTTTTTGACTGTTTAAAATTAAATGACATTGACGGGGGGAATCATATGCGGATATCAAATTTGCTGATGAAAAACAAAATCAAAACACGCCACTACAAAAACTCACGCCAACTCATACAAACGACTTAACACGCTAACAGAATGGTAAAAAAACATGGAAATGATTTCAACCTCGACAATTCATGTATTACTATGGGTAAAACAACCCTCTGAAATTTAATGAGAACGATTCCAAAACTACAGTGTTGATAAAGAAAAAGTTTTTAGGCATTATGATCTCAAAAGACCCAAAACCGAAAAAACCAAATTTAGAGGTGTAAAACTGAAAATAATTGGTTGGTTTTATTGGACGAATTTTCAGTTTAAAATCGCAAAAGGATACCCCAATTTTTTTAAACTCGTTTTTTCCCCCCCATCTAAATACTGTTTGCATTTTCTGGTCACCTTTTAAAAAAAGGACATAGATAAACTAAAAAAAATACACGCAGATAACCAAAATGTATCTAATTGCGAAAACAAATCGTACAAAAATCGGCTAAAAGACTTAACTTATTCCCATTAAAAAAACAAAGGTAGAATGACCTCATCGAAGTCTTTAGAATCTTAAAAGGATTTCAAACGAAATCCCATAAAATCTTTTCCCTAGCCCGGTCAAGCTCAATGAAACAAGGGATTTAAAATAAGCGGGAAGGGTTTGTAACAAACGAGGCAAAGTCTTCTTCACAACTGTTTGAAAAACTATGGTGGGCTCCCCTCAGCTAGAAAACCAAATACAATAAATCATTTAAAATTGCCTCGAAAATATTTCATATAAAATTCCCGTTGTCACTGTTTATCTCGAATAATAAATTGATCCGGGGGCCTTGACCTTACTCGCTTGCGTAAAACTATTGTGAGTACATCTACACAACCCCTCCCACACGTCTCAGACACCCCCAGTTAACGGTCACTATACAACTTTTGACCGGTGAGGGGGGTTTGGTTCAGAAAGGGCCCGCAGTTAGTGACCACCACGGGATTTATGTACCGGGGTCATTGCTCGGGGGCCAAAATTACGGCGCCCCTACTCGAAAATTCCCGGGGGGGAGGGATTTAACGAGCGGGGGGCCTTGTTTTACTGCTGCCTCCCAAGAAAGCGCCCGGGAAAGGGGCTGCCGCACCACCCTTAAACTTCCACACTGACCTACCCCAACCTCCCTTAGCTCATGCACACACAAAGCCCCGATTTAAAGGGTTACCATCTACTCTCGACCCTGAGGGGCTGTGGATCAGAAAGGCCCCTGACAGTTATGCCACCATCGGGTTTTAAAGGTCCGGGGGTCACTGCTGCGGGGGGGCATTAATAGTGACGGCTCCTACTGAAATACACAATCCGCATGGATTAAAAGGGAGCGGGGGGCCTGTTTGACTGCTGCCTCCAAGAAAGCGCCGGCAAGGCTGCTGCCCACCCTTAAACCTCCCCCTTTTTCCCCACCATTAAAAAACACCATACTAACCCTATTATCAACACTAAACTTACCCCCCAAACATGGTAGTTTTTTAGCCATAGTTACAGCTTTCAACTTTCCTCACAAATTCCTGCAGTTTTTCTATACGCATGGTATCATTCCCTTTCCGGCCACTTCGGCTGGGGGGATGGGTGGGGGGAGGGGGCCTTCACTTTCCTTCCTTTCTCTCTTTTATCTAGTTATGTAGTGTATTAATCAAACACCCTTTAAAGGACCTAAGGTATTTTTTTTTTGTTTTTCCTTTGTAATCCTTTGAAAAAAAAAAACGCTTCTGCAGTGGGTGCGAGCAGTACCATATCATCGCATACTTAGCGATTTGAGCCCCATCTTATTGGCAGCCGATACCATATCATAAAGGGTTTGGGGCACTGAACATCCGTGTACACTTGACGGTGGGGAAAAAAAAATCCCCCCTGCCGATACTATTGACAGTACAAAAGGGACAGCGAGAAGGAATTACCCCTTTAAAACAGAAAATTCCTGGGATTTTACAGTCATTAAAAATTAAACAATGTACCCAGGTGTCCCCCTGACAAAAAGTTTATAAAAGGGGCTTCCAGAAATTTAACTCTGTAAAAACCCCTTTCTGGCATCCGGGAAACACAGATAAACAGGGGAATTTTTTTTTGGGAATGTAGTAATGATGATATTCTTTAATGTCCACACCAAAATCCCAGTGCCCAAAGGCCTTTCTTATAGTGAACTGATTTTCCAGTGTATACGGTAGCCTCAAGACGATGGGGCACCCTTTCTCCAGCACCTTGGGCAGGGCAAAAACGCTATGGCAAGGGGCCCGTAATTGCCAAGTTAGCAGGGGCCTTCACTTTGCTCCTAAGTAAAGGCACTTAAACACTGCCAAGCCTGACTGGTATGTACTGATGGCAACACGGCATTGATGAAGAGACAGAGCCATGTAACCAGGGTGGGGGGGGGCCCTACATAAAAGCCCCAAAAGGAGCCCATCCATACCCAAATTTTAGCCCATTACAAACCCATTTTAAGGGGTTATGTACACAGCGGGCCAAAAATTGTTCGCGACACATAACACGCGCTTCCATAGGGAATTCAGAAATGTACTCTAGGCAGCCTACTGACTTCCGAGAGAGAAATCTTACACATGGGAGCTTGTTAAGGCCAGCCGTCCCCTCAAAACCGTTTTAGGATGTTCAAAGCCACTTGTCAATTATGACGAAGCATTTAAAAAAATTCGCCCTTCCTTCCCGCGAGTAATTTGCAGGGCGCGCATTGGTATAATTATTTATTATTTGCATAATGATGGCAAAAGCCTAACCAAGGAGCAAATTATAGTTATTTTTATCTCACACAAGGAGAGGGGGATGGGAAAAAATATCAGGATTGGGGGGATGTTACGAGGAAATATTTTCTAAGTGGGGGGGAGAGTTTCGGGGGGGGTTGGGGGTGTCGCGGCAGCCGCGACACCCGAACATTATAAGTGGCCAGGGCGAGGGTGTAAAAACCCCAGCAAGCACCCTAAAAGTCCCTTAAATTCAAGTGGTGCCCATCCTCAAATTTGGGGAAAAAAAAAATTGCGATATGACTTTTTTATCCCCGCCTGGCCACTTATAATGTTCTGGGGTCCGGGGGTGCCCCGACACCGGTAGGAATGGGACTGACACAAAAAAAATTCTGGCTCTGACTATCCTCGGGGCCTCGGATTTTGTCCGGCAAATCCGATATCCGGGAATCGAGGTTTGTGTGTACTTCTCGTCAACATAGTATTCCCTATCTTTTTTATCTCATAATGCAAAGCTGTTTAGAACTTACATTCGCTACATTTTCCCCCAATATATTAACCCATGCATGAAACCACCTCTATACAAAATAAAAAAACCCTACTAACAAGATAAGATATCCTGCATACACAAACTTAACGGGATTTAACACTCCCCAACACAGCTTCATTAACTCTCCCTAACACAAAAATCCTAACAATATAAATCGGGGTGCATTACACATCATCACCCTACCACACTGCCCTTACTGCAAGCACTAAACTCCTACTTACCTTTAAAATTGCCCTGTTTATCAGGTAATATCTTAAGAAAATTCTATTCCTTCTTACACCTTTTTACTTTTTTTACAATTTAAGTGAGTGGGGCAACTCCCAAATCGGGCTTCATCTTAACACTAATTTCTACACCAATTATTTATTGGCTCTCACCTTCTTTGTTCCATAGGGGGTTCACAATTTTCTCTTTCATAAATTGGGGGGGGATCTACATAAATCCTCTCTGACTAGGTAAGTTAGCCTGTCATCCTTCCTACATTTTTCCCACAACATGTGTGTGTAAATCATAAGCCAGGTTCTGGGCAGTTCCAATCTTTGTCCCTAAGATAGTGTGAGCGATAAAGGGTTTTTACGGGGCCCCCCAACATTTTAGTCCTAATAACCTTTCTTCCCCTTTTCCCTTTTCGTCTTTCTTTATTTTTTTCTCTCTCCCCTCTCAATCCCTCGTTGTCTTCCTTCCCCGACGGGATTGCATCTGGGAAGGGTACCCAAAATCCGGCTTGCAACACCCCGGGCAAGGCCAACATCAACCCCCTTTAAGTTCTAAATAAACTCTAGGGGCCCACCGTGGAGGTCATACTGCCTTAGGGGCTATAGCCATGAAATTAAAAAAAAAAAAAAGAAAAAATGACAAGCAAAAGGGGGTGGTAAAACTGAGCAGAGGTAAGTGTAAAATTTTTCAAAACTTTGAAATTTATTACTAATGTTATCATTAATTTCCCCCTTGTAAATGGGTTTAAATACTCCATTATGGGATCTAAACGTTCAGGATCTTGAACCACCTAATTGGGTTCCGTGCCCTCTTATCACATGTGCCTCAAAGCAAACCAAAATGTCTGTTTGCACCCGGGCATTAGTTATACTCCTCAGTGTATGAGGCAAACATATGTACGGGAATGTTTGCTAAAACTCTGTAAAGGTGAGCGTGGGGTTTTTTTATAGAGAGATTCTATTCGTTCTTGATGCTTTAAAACCCCTGCCCAATAAACTTGGTGTATTTTAAGTGGTTGTAGGGTTTGGATATCATGGTTATCAATTAGGTAAACTTAGTTTCACTAATGTATATATGTATGATTAGGGATCAAGCTTTAAAATTTTTAAAAGGGGGTTTTGTGAGCTTAAAACTCCACTTACCGTCCCTATAAAAATTGCTTACTCCCGGGGGGGGGGTTTTTTGGACTCACTATGAACTATCATCCAATTAAAACCAAGGTAAACAACAAAAAAAACAAGGGACTTTAACTAATTTATTTTCAATAAATCTAATAACAAATAGCCCCCGCACACAGTCATTCACAAAACCCCAAAATCGTTTTCCCATTATGCCCATATAACCTCTTCTCTGGTATCTGGCTGGGGAAAAGATATTGGGGGTTAAATTTGGTTATTGTACCCCCGCTTTTCGACCCCGTGGGGAAATCCTGGCACCCAAGGGTTCCTCCTGGCGGCCTCTCTCCCTGCCAGCTTCCCCTTTCCTCGTCCAAATTCCTCCTCTCTCCTCACGCTGCGCCTTCGTCACCACTTTTGCAGTGGGGCGAGCTCTCGCGGCGGGAACTGGAAGAGGCCGGGGGGGGTCCGTGGGATTGTTTGGGCCCGGGACTTTTCGTGGGGCCACCCTTTGGGAAAAATGATCCGCGACTCGGCGGCTGGTCCCCACAAAATGGCGGCTGGTGGGGGCCCTTTGCCCTCGCACCAAAAAAAACGGAGTTTTTTTTAAGTTTCCTTTTTTCTATTATGCATGCCTGTTTTTCCCATCAACCCCACATGCAATTTTCTGGGCGTTTTTTGCTAACGCACCCTCTACTTTGGGGGGCAATTTTAGCCTAAAAACCCCCCCCACATAACTAGCGATCTCGGGGAACCCTTTTTCCCCAGCCAAAACAAAAACAAACAAAAGTCTGAGAGGACCGCAGGGGATACGGGATTTGAATGCCTAAAATAGTCTAGCCATTAATTCCCTCACCTAGATCAAATAATTCCCAGAAAAAAATTTTCCAACACCTGAAAAATTTATAGCATCATGCAGGGTTAAAAGTATACAGGAAAACCTTTTTTCCGGATATATCCGGACTTCCGGGACCCGGTTAATGGGAAAAAACCGGTTAATGGGTAAGTTACTTGGGAAAAATCTTTACTAAAAAAAAAAACAAATATTGTTGATTTTTCTGTTTCCTTTTTATAGATCTTGTGAACTGTAATTCACATAAATAGACATCCCCAGCCCAACATAGCACTCCTGTTCTTGTTGACTGTGCCGTATAAAATGAACTCCCCCTAATTAGTACCCTAAATTTTAAACTAAGAAACCAAAAGCGTATATGCAAAACTTTTAAACACGAATTATATACTAAAGGAAAACTTATTTTTCTTCTATTTTATTTTTTTTTTTGTTGTTACTGTATTTGTTTAGGGCTAGGCAGTCTGGTGAGAAAACTCCAGGTCCGGGTGGTCTGGGTTGTCTGACAGTGGTGATAGTGGCTCATCAGGCACTGAGTCTTGGACAGATGATGGTCCAGGCACAGCAGGATCGGCTGTAGTTGATGGCCCCGGCACAGATACTGGCGCTTGTCTTTGTTTCATTGCGCGGGCGAACATTGTTTTGATATCGGTCTGCTTGAGTGCTTTGCGACGTTCATGTAAAGTCTTGTTTTGTAACATTATAAGTTGCATGACTTCTTGGAGAGATATAAATTGGTGACGTTGTGCAAAGTTGATGTCATTTTGTAAGCCGTTAAGTGCTGATTCCCATGACACTTTAACGGTTTCATCTTCCTCCTCACTTTCGCTCCCAGACGTTACCTGCTCATTTCATTTTTTACGGCTGCAATTATTTGGTCGTTATCCATACTCATTGTCACAGAAATATCTTCATCAACTGCAAGCCACTCATCTAGTATATTTTCATCCATTCCTGCCATGTCCATGTGAGAGTCTTTGGAAGCCATCAGCTCACGGATTTGATCATATACTTTGTCTGACTCGTCCTCAGTAACTGTCGGGAATCCTTCTAATTTGGGTTCGTCCGATTTCTCACCAACGTCTATGACTTGGGGCCATAATTTGCCCCATAATTCAAAATACCACTCCGGTCGTCGGGTAGCACTGACCTTGCCCACGGACTGATAAACACTGAATTATCATAGCGCACGGCGCATTATGGCGGGAATAAACAGGTGGCGATAGGTGGCGCTCACGTCTACGGCGGCAAAATTAAAAGTTAAATATTTTGTTACTTTTTTATTTTTTAATACTATTTACTTACCTGCCACAAATTCCGGTTATTGGGTTATTCCGGTTGTTGGGTATCCGGATAAAAGGTATTTTCCTGTATATCTAATACATTGAATCCGACCTAAATGAGTCAGTCACACATCCAGTCACTCTGTGGTGTATGTACTTTAAACCGTTTACAGGGGTTTTGCTTGTAACCTATGAGCGGAAAAAACCCCGCATTTACGTTAAGTTCAGAGTCTAGGGATAAAAACTCCATAGTTTCTAGCAAACCCTTTAACGGACCCAATCTGGACGTCAAGACTCGTCACATTTAATTTACGACAAGTGTTATGTGGCGTAGGTTATGTAGACATAAGTGTAGGTTGGTACAGGTGAATGTAACATGGCAAGTGTTTACAAAGTGTTACAAAAATTCAATCCTGTCTACCTGCCTATCATTTTCTAAATACATGCACTCGTGCCATGCTAGAGAAATATTAGTGGATCATGCAATTCTTAATCCAGTCTAACATGCCACCGTGGAGGATCCCCTAAGGTAGCCTAACAAGACGCAGCCCTGAAGTCCTCTTCCTAACTTTAACTACGAGTTGGCTCCCGGCCACTAATCTCGGTTTCTCAGAAAATGACATCTGCATGTTTCTTCAATAGCGAGACGATATGGCCTCTCTTCTAACTCTGAGGGGAGTGGGCTCTTATACCCTCCAAACACCCCATCTATTCCTCATTTAACTCGTGAGGTTCATACAGCTCTATGTCGCTGTCGTTCTTGTTTTGACACACTTCGCAGGAATGCACCCAGCTGCTCAAAACATGGCCCATGCCTAGCCAATAAAATTGCTCGGCGATTCGTTTCCACGTTTTCTTCCTGCTCGAGTGGGCACCTGTGGCATCACAGTGACCTAACTTGAACACAACATAGCGTTACCTATGTTATCACAACATTACCGGGGAGTAATGAACTCGCGGTATAATCTACCATCTCGCTTTATAATTACCGCGCACTGTTCTGGAAGTTCCTTCGCAGTAATGCCTTCTCACATTCTCGAGTGAAGGATCTGTCTACCTCCCTCCTGACGGCCTCGCTGTTTTCTAAGTCAGCGGGAGAATACATTTTTACCTCATCCCCGAACTTTGCTTTCTGCATGACGGCCGTTGCCATTACCTGACTCACTACCTTTCTCCGTGAAATATCGCCGCGCGGGCCTTTGATGGCTCGGCGAGTCACGATATACAGGTTTCGGTGCGTTATAATGGTGCTCCTCGTGTACGGCAGCAGCATTTTTGTGCCAACGGGTATTACTCGATCCAATTTTTACACCACGGCCTCCATTTTCCCTGTGTGCTGGCCTATAACTTGGCTGAAAGCGATGAGGGTTTTGAACTGGGGCACTATATGTGGGCTTAGTCATACGGGCTGGCGTCGCCATACCCCGCTGTGGTGAGCTATCGGCTTCCCATGCATATCTACAGCCTCGACCTGAACTTCGTTCGGTGGCTTCGCCTTTTCCTCATACGCCTCAAAATACGCGTCGGCCACTCTACTCATTTCAGGCAACTGATTGACCCGGTCAATTTTCAGCCTCGCAATTAGCGGTTCAGGGCATGATTTAATTAATTGAGTGCGCAAAATCAAATCTGTAATGCCCCTCGACAGTCACCTCAGCTCCATCCTTTTCGTGCCAATTGCGAAAATAATCAGCGATTCTCGCGGCAAACTGTGCGACAGTTTCGTTTTCTTGCAACTGGGCCTCAAAATACTGGTGTTTTAGGCACTCAGTGCTAAGCCCATATGCCTTTAATTAAGAGAGCATCCTTCATTTGGTAATGTCACTGCTATGTTTATCCAATCTATAGAGCACCTCAAGTGCTTTACCCTCAAAACAAGGTCATAAATTGAAGTCTGCGCCTGAATCTCGTCATATCCCAGCATGTCAGCTGCATCCTCGAATCTTCCTATGAAGTGTTCTATCCTATCGCTCTCCTTGAACATGGGAAGTTTTCATTTGGTCCGGTTCATTACTATCTGTGTGTTTCCACTGTTGTTACTTGCCCGTAACACTTCCAATTCATGTTCCCTCTCTTGCTGCCTGTATTCTCTCTCTTTCCCTCTCTTCTCTCTTTCTCTCCTTCTCCTCCTCCTGTCTCTCTCTCTCTCCTTCTTCTTTCTATCTCTCTCCCTATCTTCTCTCTCTTTCTCTCTCCTCCTCCTTCTCCTGTCTCTCTCTCCCTCTCTTGTCTATCTCTCCCTATCTTCTCTCTTTTTCCCACTCTCTCTCCTTCTTCCTCTCCTCCCACTCTTTCTCCCTATCTTCTCTCTCTTTTTCCCACTCTCTCTCTCTCTCTCTTTCTGCTTTATCCTCATGTTGTCTACGGAGCACATACTCTTGTATGTCTTTTGACTCCACGAGGCCTATTACCTCCGCCTCTTCCCTATATATATATATATATTATTTTTTACATCACAAAGGACTGGCCAAGGGCACAACAAAAATGGGTAACACAAAGCCCGCTTAGTTGGCAGTCCCTATAAAGAAGACAGTAAGAGAATAAAATAAAAACGGGTGAGCCAATTTAGTTCGGGAGGTGTCTTGTTACTCTTCTTTTGAAAAGATTTATGTCACAGGAAAGTGGAAAATTAGAAACAGGAAGAGAGTTCCAGAGTTTACCAGTGAAAGGGATGAAAGAGTAAAGATACTGATTAACTCTTGCATTAGGAAGATGGACAGAATAGGGATGAGAATGAGTAGAAAGTCTTGTGCAGCGAGGCCGCGGGAGGGGGGGAGGCATGCAGTTAGCAAGTTCAGAAGAGCAGTGAGCATGAAAATAACGGTAGAAGAGAGCAAGAGAAGCAACATTGCGGCGGTGATTTAAAGATTGAAGACAATCAGTCAGAGGAGAGGAGTTGATGAGACGAAAAGCTTTTGACTCAACCCTGTTTAGGAGAGCTGTATGAGTGGATCCTCCCCAAACATGTGAGACATACTCCATACATGGGCGGATAAGACCCCTGTAGAGAGCAAGCAATTGGGAGGGAGAAAAAAAAGGACGCAGATGCCACAGGACACCTAACTTCTTAGAAGCTGTTTTAGCAAGAGATGAGATGTGAGATTTCCAGTTCAGATTTTTAGTAAAGGATAGTCCTAGAATGTTCATTGTAGAAGAAGGAGACAGTTGAGTGTCATTGAAGAAGAGGGGATAGTTATCTGGTAGTTTTGTCGAGTAATAGGTGAAGAAATTGGGTTTTTGAGGCATTGAACAAAACAAGGTTTGCTTTGCCCCAATCAGAAATTATAGAAAGATCAGAAGTTAGGCGCTCGGTGGCATCTCTCCGTGAATCACTTAGTTACTGTTGAGTTGGACGTCTAGTAAACGACGTTGAAAAATGCAGGGTAGAATCATCAGCGTAGGAGTGGATAGGGCTTTGAGTTAGACTTAGAAGATCATTAATGAATAATAGAAAGAGAGTGGGTGATAGGACAGAACCCTGGGGAACACCACTGCACTATTGATAGATTTAGGAGAAGAACAATGTCCGTCTACAGTAGCTGCAATAAAACGGTTTGACAGGAAACTTAAGATGAAGGTACAGAGAGAAGGATAGAAACCGAATGAGGGTAGTTTGGAAATTAAAGATTTGTGCCAGACTATCAAAAGCTTTTTGGATATGTCAAGGGCACAGCAAAAGTTTCACCGAAACCCCTAAAGGAGGATGACTTCATTTATTCAGTTAGGAAAGCTAGAAGATCGCCAGTAGATCGCCCTTTACGGAAACCGTACTGACGATAAGATAGAAGCTTGTGAGCAGATAGATGCTTAAGAATCTTCTTATTAAGTATTGATTCAAAAACTTTAGAAAGGCAGAAGTCAAAGCTATAGGACGTAGTTTGAAGGATTAGAACGGTCACCCTTCTTAGGAGGTCGGATGTGAGCAACTTCCAGCAAGAAGGAAAGGTGGAAGTAGATAGACAAAGACAGAAAAGTTTGACCAGGCAGGGTGCAAGCACAGAAGCACAGTTTTTTGAGAACAATAGGAGGGACTCCGTCAGACCGTAAGCCTTCGAGGATCTAGGCCAGAAAGGGCAAAGAAACCATCATTATGAAGGATCTTAATGACTGACATAATATAGTCAGAGGGTGGAGGAGAAGGAGGAACAAGCCCATCATCAACCAGAGTGGAATTTTTAGCAAAGGTTTGAGCGAAGAGTTCAGCTTTAGAAGTAGATGAGACAGCTGTGGAGCCATCTTGGTGAAGCATAGGAGGGAAAGATGAAGAAAAAAATTTTGTTAGAGATGTTATTTGCTAGATGCCAGAAGTCACGAGAGGAATTTGATTCAGAAAGATTTGAAATTTTCTATGAATGAAAGAGTTTTTGGTAAGTTGAAGTAAAGATTTGGCATGATTACAGGCAGAAATATAAAGGGCATGAGTTTTCAGGAGATGGATGCTTACGGTACCGTTTGTGAGCCACCTCTCTATCTCGGACAGCATGAGAACAAGCAGAGTTAAACCAAGGTTGACGGGCTTTAGGATTAGAGAAAGTGTGTGGAATGTACCATGCCAGAGACTATGACCTCAGTTATGCGCTCTGCACAAAGAGATGGGTCTTTGACTATTAAATCTGAACACTCATGCTGGTGGTGCTATTTGCTGTCTAGAATAATTACCCTGTATAATCCTGGACTAGCAAAAAGAAAGTGAGTCCCTGTGTGGGCTCCACTTGTCGGGTTAAAGGTTTTTAAATGGGGTGTTTTGTGAGCTTAGACTCCACTTACAGTCCCTATAAAAGATTACATTTACTCCGGGTTGTTTGAGACTCACTATGAAGCTATCAGTCCAGGATTAATACCAAGGGTAAACAAAAAAACACAAGGCACCTTAACTAATTTATTTACAATAAATCCAATAGCAAATAGCCCACCAGCACACAGTCATTCACGCCCTAATATCTTTCTCTAATTATGCCTATGATAACCTACTGTCTCTGGTATCTGGCTGGGGAATAGATATTGAGGGGTTAATTAGGGTTATGGTATCTCAATCTTTTTCGACCACATGGGGAAATCCTGGCACCAAAGGTGTTCCTCCTGACGGCCTCTCTCACACTGCCAGCTATCCTTGCCTCGTCCAACGTTCCTCCTCTCATCCTCACGCTGCGACTCGTCACCATGTCTGTCAGTGGGGCGAGCTCTCAGCAAGGCGGGGAACTGGAAGAGGCCGTGGCGGGTCCTGTGTGATGTGTTTGCCCGGCAGCTGTTGTCGTGGAGGCCACCTGTGGAAGAATGAGCCCGCGACCTACGGCGGCTGGTCCGCCACAAGATGGCGGCTGGTGGCGCGTTGCCACTCGCACCAAACTAATGGAGTTTTTCTACGTCTCCTTTTTTCTATTATGCATGCCTGATTTCCTATCAACCACCACATGAAATTTACGTAGGGCGTTTTTGCTAACGCACCCTGCTTACTCGTTGGAGGCAATTGAGCCTAAAAAAACCTCCCCACATACTAGCGATCTCGGGCAACCCTTTCCCGCAGCCAGAAAACAATAACAAACAAAAGTCTGAGAGGACGCGCAGGGGATACGGGGACTTGAATACCTAAAAAGTCTAGCCTTTTCAATAGGTTAGCTTAGGTTAGAGTTGTTCAGGTAGGTATCGGTTTTTTTTTTTACCAGAGAGCCTAAAATGAGATGCGAAAGGTACATATTTTGCAGTGGTCTGGTAACTAGATAGATGAATAGGATTGTTTTGCAAGAGGTGACAAGGTAAGGAAAATTATTAAATTTACTCATTGCGTAAAGTAAAATAACAGTAATATGAGCTCATACTGTATGCTAAAACCAGATAGATATAACCAGACAGATACATACACATGCACACTTTTTCAATACATTTAGGGAAGAATCACCACCTTGCATTTCAGCTCATCCCATTTTGGAGATCAGGACTCGTGCCCTCCACTCCCTTGTGCAGAAAGTGGAGTTTGGGCGGTGTCACAGGCAAACTGAGCAGTGCACACCCAACTCTTGTTTCCTCACCTCCTAAAAACTGCTGCATCTGGGGGCCCCCCATCTGTCACTTCCACAGTTCCTCACACTGGCACTTTTCCTGGCTGAGGTTAGTGCCCCAACACTGCTCTCAGTTTGGCCATGCATTTCTGTTGTCTGTACCTATTTATTTTGATGATTTGTTTCACTTTAGATTACACTGACGCCTGTTCCTTGAAAAACCGTCAAGGGGGTGGTCATGGCAGAAGTGTCTTTATGATCTTGTCGTGCACATCATTATCATATCCTCCAATCCTCTCAACTCTTATATTCTCTGTCTCACTCACATACTCCAATACTCTATCGTGATATCAACAGGGGATCGAACTCTCATAAACCCCGGCCTCTATTCTACTCATTTCTAAATGTCTTTTTTAACTCATTCACCCATTTTTTCCAGGTAAGTTTTTTATAACTGCATTAAAAATCTTCATGGGGGGAATTAGCATGACAGAGGACTGTAAGAACCTCTGACTTGATTTCCATATATAATTGTATCCTTTCAAACTTACCTTCTGTCTCTTTTCAAGTTCTTAACATTGTCCCCTCACTTTAATTGAGGGTTTCTAATTCATAATCTAGAGTATCTCCTTAATTGGCATATCCTCATCATCAAATCATCTCCTTTGTCATCCATTGTTTTTGGACAACATTTGTACCTGCTTTTGTATTTTATGTAACTTTAAAAAAAACCCAAAAAAAACCCCTTTCTTTGAAATTTAAAC
>JACEEZ010022761.1:0-17500 GCA_016584305.1 Chionoecetes opilio
AAAATTGCAAGAGTAGACTGATCACAGGCACATTGCTATGGCGGATACAACATTCGAGAGATATTTGGCAGCCATTTTTAAATGGCGCACTCCACTCATGGAATGAATCTGGAATGGCCCTATAGCCAAATATCTTTCCAAGCACCTTTTATAATTGTCTGCCCAATTTCATGCTTGTTTCACCAACCCACAATTCTTCCAAATATTTCAACTATCTGCAGTACTAAGACATGCATTCTGGAAGCAAAAACCTGACAGGTCTATGGCAATGCCACTCAGCAACTCTGTCACTACACGACCATACTCCTCTCTCTTCCCACTTGTTCCGAAAATCCCACTTAATCCTTGCTGCATTATCCTGCCTGACCTGTGTCAGAGCAGGGAGCCATTAACTTTGAAATCCACCAGAGAGGAAAATGGTCTGAGAGACACTGTTGTACAGAATGGAGCATTCATCATCACATCAAATAGGCATGGTGACAACAGCACATGATCCAGCACGTGCGTGAGAGACACGCACGTGTCACTATATATATATATATATATATATATATATATATATATATATATATAGAGAGAGAGAGAGAGAGGAGAGAGAGAGAGAGAGAGAGAGAGAGAGAGAGAGGAGAGAGAGAGAGAGAGAGAGAGAGAAGATAGATAAGATACTTTGATCCTATCTAGATACTTTGAAGTACCAACTACAAGGTTATTGACTAACAAAGCGTCACCCCGCCAGGACGAACTGGTGGGCTCGAACCGCTGACCCGAATGCAGGGACGCTACACGCGAGCCCGCAGCTCTACCAACCGAGCCACCCTGACGGGTGAGAGAGAGAGAGAGAGAGAGGAGAGAGGGGAGAGAGAGGAGAGAGAGAGAGAGAGAGAGAGAGAGAGCGGGCGCGGCCATTTATTTAGTTAACGCTAATTTATGCATAGTACTAATTCATTTATCAGAAAACTAAATATATCAATGGAAAGCAAATAAAATTTTGCTTCTATTGATATGTTCCACGTTGCAAGTTGTCTCACAAAGTTTTACATGACGACGAGTTTTAGTGAATTATAAGTTCATGCATAATTCTTCGTCGCATAATGACATTTATTTAAGTGTTTTACTGTGTTTTATGTGATAATCTTGTAGAACAAATATTTCCGAAGATAACAGTATGTCATTTATACAACATGATATACAACATCTATATAATATGGTATACTGCTGGGTCATGCTTTGAGAACTTCCGCGGGTCTAGAGTGAACGGAGAGCAAGCTCAATCTCAAGAGTGGGCGGAGCCAAGCGGGTGGAGGAGGCGCCACTGCGGGAGGTTGGGGAAGCCTGCCAAACTCAAGAATATATTGTTAATATGCGGGATTACCACTGCAACCACTCAAATGGTGATGATGGTGACGTCATTGTTGGGCGGTTGTACGGTAACGGCAGCCGTAGAAGCGGGCTAGTGGGAACCGGCCTTAATCTCCGTCCACACTGTGCCTTATGACGTGCGCTCTGTTAGTGGCGGTGTTGAAAATCGAGATTTTCAACAGGGCCATGCGTCATGCTGAGGTAATCCAGCCGCCCCGATTGCATGGGCATGCTGAGCTCCTCAGTGCTGCACTTGGCTCCATTGAGGGAAGATGTCGCTCGCCGCGCTCCATGATGTATATCAATATATGGTATTATCAAACTACCAGATGAATGAGATGATATTTAGGAAGACTGAACATACCATCATCTTCACGAGACATTACTGCGTGTCATGAATATAATAAATTACAGTAAACTATACCAAGAATAAGATAATAAGACCAAAGCGAAATAGTGCATAAAAAAAATTCCTCTCTCACCTTTTTTTATTCAACTCATTGTTATTCCTGTAATTTTGCTTGCATTTAATTTTCATTTACTGTCTCAGAATCAGCACACTTTTCCAATTCTGACGGTATATGACACGTCTCAATGCAAAAATATATAGGTGGTCAAAAATTGCAATGAACATCAATCAAACTTGTGACGGAGTGTCGCCTTCCCACCATGGCGGTGAGGCACAGTCTGGACACTTGGGTGGGCATTCAACACGTCCACCTGCTCGTGTATCTCTGCATGAGGCACAGTGTGGACGGGACTTTACTCAAAGCCCTATCCACTCCTACGCTGGATTCAACCCTAAATTTTTCAACGTCGTTTATTAGACGTCCAACTCAACAGAAACTAAGTGATTCACGGAGAGATGCCACCGAACGCCTAACTTCTGATCTTTCTATAACTTCTGATTGGGGCAAAACAAACCTTGTTTTGTTCAATGCCTCAAAAACCCAATTTCTGCACCTATCTACTCGACAAAACCTACCAGATAACTATCCCCTCTTCTTCAATGACACTCAATTGTCTCCTTCTACAATTAACATTCTTGGACTATCCTTAACTAAAAATCTGAACTGGAAATCTCACATCTCATTTCTTGCTAAAACAGCTTCTAAGAAGTTAGGTGTCCTGTGGCGTCTGCGTCCTTTTTTTCCTCCCTCCCAGTTACTTGCTCTCTACAGGGACCCTATCCGCCCATGTATGGAGTATGTCTCACATGTTTGGGATGGATCCACTCATACAGCTCTCCTAAACAGGGTTGAGTCAAAAGCTTTTCATTTAATCAACTCCCCTCTTCTGACTGACTGTCTTCAATCTTTAAATCACCGCCCGCAATGTTGCTTCGATTGCTATCTTTTACCGCTATTTTCATGCTCACTGCTCTTCTTACCCTGCTAACTGCATACCTCCCCCCCTCCCACGGCCTTGCTGCACAATACTTTCAACTCATTCTCATCCCTATTCTGTCCATCTTCCTAATGCAAGAATTAATCAGTATCTTTACTAATGTATGATATATGATGACCACTTTTTCTGCATCTGTTGCATGTGTGGCTCATCTATTTTTCACTTAATAGTATTGTTTATTCAGCACTACTTGTGAGTTTATATTATAATAGTAAACCTTATTCTCCACCTAATTTTGTGGCTAGTGCAAGGTTTCTTCCGTGATTTGTCCACTTATTGTTTGCAGTACTTCAATATACATATGTATTCATTTTGTGAGTATTTTTATGCATTTTTGTGTTACCATTCATTTTTTTCTACGACACCTTGTTATCTTTGGCCCTCTCCTTTATTGTAGTCTTGTGAGGATGTAGTTTATTGGTGACCTGCATATGTATGGTAACTGGCAAATATGCACCTTACTCATTACTATGTTCATGCCCCCTTTTGCCTTTGTAACCGTTAGGGAACAGTTCATTTTCAAGGAGGGAAGGTATGTAGCTACTAGTGGTCAAAGTAACTTTACGGTAAAGTTACTTTGCTAGTGGTGACCCGATGTAGGGTATCTGGCAACCGACCCTTTTCGCCTATGGGCATGTGATCACTGGGTCAGTTCAAGACACCACTCTACTCTGTGGGCCGCCTCTATGGCTGCATGGCCCACGTCATCCACCCGTGGATGTCAATCTGTAAGAAGAAGAAGAAGAAGACACCACTCTCTCTCTCTCTCTCTCAGTCTACCCTCGGGAGACGTCGCTTCAACAGGACGCATTCTAGCTTGCGTCTGTGCGACTTTCCCCTTACAAGTTGTACATAGTTTCTTCTAATTATATACATACACTTCTACTGTGTATATCACTACCACACATCCACACATAAGGTAATAAGAAGAAGGAGGACACTACATCAACGAATACCCACGTGGTCCGTTCCTGCTCTCAGGTAGCGGGAAGCATATGGGGAGTTTTTCGAAGCTAAACCGCCAGATGTCTCTCGCGCATCTCACATCCTCTGCTCTGTGAGGCTGAATGATCTATCATTTACCGTAAATTCTCTGTACTTCTTTGGGACATATCAGAATTACCCTTCAATACAACAACTGAAACAGTTCTTAATAAAAAATGCAGTTTATCATTTTATTTGTCTGCACTTGGTGAAAATATTGGCAAAACAATTGAATACTTGAAAACTCAATCTTTAAAAATCGTCTTTTCATAAAAAAACACAAGTTCAAGCAGAATGAGGCTTCAGGAAATATCTACTTGTATGTAAGCATTCACTGAGTACCTATTTTGGGTGTATATGTCTCTCTTACGACGAACATTTAACCAAAACAGAGTGTGGCGTTCAGCAATCTCCACAGAAAACCATCCCGCCGGCAGGATCTGTCATCATCCACTTTCCTGTAGACACCACACGGGTAGGAACTCAGCTCAGCGCCCTGTTACTGCTGTTACCGTTGATTGCCCCTGTTAGTGCGGGTTTTGTTGTTGCACCGGTAGTCATGCACTCTGGTCATGCATGGGTTGGAATAATCAGTCGGTTATCTTTCTTGGTTTTAATAAAGGATAACAACTGTAACTTTCATTCACTTGTAGTGTTCAGGAACTCTCTTTTTCTCTCGTGTTCACTCGCGTGTAGAATGTTCAAGTTCTCACTCTGTGTCTCGTGTTCACTCATCTCTCGTGTTCACTCGTTTCTCGTGTTCATGGTAATGTTGGTCTTTGCCCACGGTGTGTTGTGTGGGACTCTACGCACGGTCACGTGTGTGTCTTACGTGGACCAAAAGTTCTCTGCCTCAAAAATGAGACTCTTTTTCACATCTAACCTATGACCATGACGTCACATCGCGTCACAACTTGGAGGACCTATCATAGACAAGACATGTACTGTTCTCACTTTTTCTTCAGCCAATCATGAAAGCCAAAGAACTGCTGAAACTACATTTTTGTAATCTAAACCTGAATCTTTTGTGATGACAAGCAGGAAGAATTATCGGTTTCAGAGCTACTCCGGCGTTACATTTTCTCTCTCTCTCTCTCGCTAATAAATCATTCTAGCTAACTTGTTTCTATCCTTATTCAGACTAAAACACCTATTACAGGGCTCGGCAGGCTACCGCTTGTCGTCCCGACAAGACTTCTGTTTTCACTAGTTGCTAGCAATACATGATGAAATATTTCTATCTTATTCATAATTCAGGCAGTTATTGTTCTATCATATTATACCATGTAAGTAATTCATTATGTTACGTTGCTTGACAAAACCTATTACAGGGTTCGGATCATGAAGAACATGTTTGTGTGATGATGCATCTTGTTGTGTAGCGGCTTCTTGTACATAAAGAACATTTCTAGGAATCCAATAAGTAATGATAATTAGTAGTACAATAACAGGATGTACCAATTGACTGTTAAACTATTCTTTTCTACCAGTATTTGTCCTTGATTTCTGTCAGGGTGTCTCAATTGTAGATAATCTTTTCTATTCCAAGTGGATTCACACAGATGGTTAACAACAATCAAAATTTCTACCTTCCTAGCTAAGACTCTGGGATAGTGCGTTTGTTTAACTCCCTGTAGTCGATGACTGGGCGTACTGAGTCGTCTGACTTTGGTACTAGGATAAGAGGAAAGTTCCACTCACTATCGCTAGGTTCAATCACATCTTGTGTGAGCATTTCACTGATCAATTGATTTACTGTGGCGAGCTTTGAATGCGGCAATCTATATGCTGGGATATAAATCGGCTGTGTACCTGATTTTAATTCTATTTGATGTTTCAACACGTTAGTCTTTCCCAAAGCAGTCCCCTGGTAAGGCTATTGCGTGCTCGTGCTTCGTTAGCAGTGATAAGAGTTCGTGCTCTAAATCAGGTCGGCTGGTATTTAGCTTTTTGCTTGTCTTTGGTGTGACTTCACTACTCATCTGTTTCGGTGCAGTGTGTAAATCAGAGACCTTGAGAAGTAATTTTTCCTTTCTCTTGGGCTTATCAGTAGCCTTTGATTGCTCTGCCACGCTATTGGGTGTTGTAATAGCATAATTAGTATTCGTATTTAGCACCATTTGTGTTCTATTTGTTATCTTTTCTATCATGTATGCTATCTGTTTTTCTTTGCTATTCATATGTTTCTTATGTTTTTCTTTTTCTTATCATGTATGTTATCTGTTTTCTTTGCTATCATATGTTCTATGTTTTCTTTTCTATCATGTATGTTATCTGTTTTCTTTGCTATCATATGTTCTATGTTTTCTTTTCTATCATGTATGTTATCTGTTTTCTTTGCTATCATATGTTCTATGTTTTCTTTTCTATCATGTATGTTATCTGTCTTTATCTATTTCTTTCTTCCAGTACGAAAATGTATACGTGTGTAAGGCGTGGCATGCCTGAGTTCTGTGCGTTCAGCGGCACTTATTAATTCGTGATTTTCATAGTGTGGTTCTATCTTTCGCAGTCACGCTCATTGTGACGGAATTATTGACAAGTATTTCAATTTATTTTCACATTGCAGTTCTGCGCTGCGTTATTCTGTTTTCTTGTACAACGTAAAATATTCGAGTCGCGTCGGCGGGCGGCGTGAGACACTGTGTCGTGGGTATGTTTACTAGTGTGTCTCCTCTCGTGGCTAGGGTGTGCGCGGCTGGATGTTGTGCGCGGCTTACTGCCCGTCTGTGCTCGTCTGTTCCCTGGGGAACGTGTATCTAATGCGTTTTTTTCTATCTTGTTTTCTAATTTGCTGTGTTTTCCTTCGTGGTTTCTAAATTGTTTCTAATTTCTTGTTTTCTAATTTGTTGTGTTTTCCTTCGTGGTTTCTAAATTGTTTTCTAGTTTCTTGTTTTCTAATTTGTTGTGCTTTCCTTCGTGGTTTCTAAATTGTTTTCTAGTTTCTGGTTTTCTAATTTGCTGTGTGTTCCTTCGTGGTTTCTAAATTGTTTTCTAATTTGTTGTGTTTTCCTTCGTGGTTTCTAAATTGTTTTCTAGTTTCTTGTTTTCTAATTTGTTGTGTTTTCCTTCGTGGTTTCTAAATTGTTTTCTAGTTTCTGGTTTTCTAATTTGCTGTGTGTTCCTTCGTGGTTTCTAAATTGTTTTCTAGTTTCTTGTTTTCTAATTTGTTGTGTTTTCCTTCGTGGTTCTAAATTGTGTTCTAATTTCTTGTTTTCTAATTTGCTGTGTGTTCCTTCGTGGTTTCTAAATTGTTTTCTAGTTTCTGGTTTTCTAATTTGTGGAGGTCTAGTGTGTGGGGTTTTCAAACTCCTGTTTACGTTGGAGTATGTGACATCATGAGAACTATGATTCCAGCTTTTATGAAAAATGCAGAATCGATATTTATACAGCATATACTGTTGATTATCCATTGACTTACAGTATGGCAAGGAATGTCCTGTTTTCTGGCAAAAATAACAGAAACACCTTGTGTTTGCACGCTGACGAGGTCTGTCTACTGAAGGTGCAGCCTGAAGGTGCATGGTGAGGTGTATACTCGTAGTATTTCTGTGCGCTTAAGGACTTCAATTGTAACTTATCATTAGCACTTTCCTTGTTTTCGATGATAGTAACTATTCTGTTTATGAATTGATTAATGTCAATAGTGTGGAATCACTGGAGACCCTTGAGACGTCTGATACTGAACACATATTTTCACTGTTTACACTTGCCATTTTCGGCGTTAAGGTTAACTGAATTAACTTACTTATAACAAACAAATTCTCATCTACTTCCTGCTGATATTGATGATACACCTACAGAACATAATACTTCATACCTTGGCTAAATGGTGAGACTGAGAGAGAGACGAGGTAATACCTAAAACCTTGTAGTCTGGGATGATGGCAGCGGCGTGGGGTCAGCGGGGGACAATACAGACACACAAAAGGGGAGGAAATTCTTCCTTCTCACTTCACCTCAGGATATCCTGCTAAAGGAGGGAAATTAGTTCTACAATATCAATATATAGATAACACGTGGCTTAAAAGGAAGCTATTATACTTCTCAGGAGGGTATTGTTTGTTGATTGAAGTTCTCCGTGGAGCTGGCGGCGAAAGATATCTGTTGTTGTTGATTGTCCCAGGGCGTGGAGGTACTGACTGCCTGAGTCAGTGCTGGGGGTGGCGGCGTCCTCACGGCTGAGAGGAGGATACCTTCAGCTGGCTTGCGGTGAGGAGGCTCGCTTGGGATGGTAGAGGTGGGAGTGTCGTGACAAGGATTTTCTTTCTGCTTTTATTGTTCTTCTTGCTTGTTTTCTTGTTTGTTTTCTTGCTTGTTTTCTTGTTGTTTTCTTGCTTGTTTTCTTGTTTGTTTTCTTGCTTGTTTTCTTGCTTGTTTTCTTACTTGTTTTCTTGCTTGTTTTGTTGCTTGTTTTCTTGCTTGTTTTCTTGCTTGTTTTCTTGCTCGTTTTCTTGCTTGTTTTCTTGTTTGTTTTCTTGCTTGTTTTCTTGCTTGTTTTCTTGCTTGTTTTCTTACTTGTTTTCTTGCTTGTTTTCTTGCTTGTTTTCTTGCTCGTTTTCTTGCTTGTTTTCTTGTTTGTTTTCTTGCTTGTTTTCTTGCTTGTTTTCTTGCTTGTTTTCTTGCTTGTTTTCTTACTTGTTTTCTTGCTTGTTTTTTTGCTTGTTTTCTTGTTGTTTTCTTGCTTTTTTTTTTTTTTTTCTTACTTTTTTCTTGCTTGTTTTGTTGCTTGTTTTGTTGCTTTGTTTCTTGCTTGTTTCTTGCTCGTTTTTTGCTTGTTTTCTTGTTTGTTTTCTTGCTTGTTTTTCTTGCTTGTTTTCTTACTTGTTTTTCTTGCTTGTTTTCTTGCTTGTTTTCTTGCTTGTTTTCTTGCTTGTTTCTTGTTTTTTTCTTGCCTGTTTTTCTGCTTGTTTTGCTTGCTTTATTGTTCTTCTTGCTTGTTTTCTTGTTTGTTTTCTTGCTTGTTTCTTGCTTGTTTTTTGTTTTGTTTTCTTGCTTGTTTTCTTGCTTGTTTTCTTGCTCTTCTTGTTCTTTTCTTGTTTCTTGTTTCTTCTACTGCGTGCTGGTTTCTTTCTTCTTAGTGCGTTTCTTCTTAAGATGTGAGTGAAACAATTTGCGTGAGAGGAGGAGAGTGAAACGACTGACGGGAGACGGTGAGTCTGGTGAGAGCGAGTGCCAGCGAGACCACCGAGAGACAAGGCCTGGTGGATCGCCCGTGACGTCACACCATAAGGATACCACCCGCTCCGCTCCCCGTACAAGTTTACCTACCTAATATAATGTTTATCAGTATAAAAGATATACTGTTATCTTTGGAAATGTTTGTTCTATAATATTATCAAATAAAAAACCGTAAAACACACAAAGAAAATGCCATTATGAGACTCAAGAAATATGCATTAACTTAAACTCTTCGCCATTTAATATTTTGCCCGCAAACATTTTACATGGAGAATATCAATAGAAGCGGAGTTTAATTAGCTTTCCATTGATATATTTCGTTTAGTGATAAATGAATTAGCGGCATGCATAAATTAGCGTTAACTAAATATAAAAAATCATGAAATCGGGTAATTTCCTACCTAATATATGTTTATCAGTATAAAATATATACTGTTATCTTCGGAAATGTTTGTTCTATAATATTATCAAATAAAAAACCGTAAAACACACTGAAGAAATGCCATTATGAGACTTTCAAGAAATATGCATGAACTTAATCTTTTCGCCATTTAATATTTTGTAAAAAAACTTTTTACATGGAGAATATCAATAAAAGCGGAATTTAATTAGCTTTCCATTGATATATTTCCTTTTCTGATAAATGAATTAGAACCATGCATAAATTAGCGTTAACTAAATAAATAACGTCATGAAATCGGGTAATTTACTCGATTTCATGATGTTATTTATTTAGTTAACGCTAATTTATGCATGGTTCTAATTCATTTATCAGAAAAGGAAGTATATCAATGGAGAGCTAATTAAATTCCGCTTCTATTGATATTCTCCATGTAAAAAGTTTTTCACAAAATATTAAATGGCGAAACGTTTAAGTTCATGTATATTTCTTGAAAGTCTCATAATGGCATTTCTTTAGTGTGTTTTATGGTTTTTTATTTGATAATATTATAGAACAAACATTTCCGAAGATAACAGTATATATTTTATACTGATAAACATATATTAGGTAGGAAATTACCCGATTTCATGATTTTTTATATCTAGTTAACGCTAATTTATGCATGCCGCTAATTCATTTATCACTAAACGAAATATATCAATGGAAAGCTAATTAAACTCCGCTTCTATTGATATTCTCCATGTAAAATGTTTGCGAGCAAAATATTAAATGGCGAAGAGTTTAAGTTAATGCATATTTCTTGAAAGTCTCATAATGGCATTTTCTTTGTGTGTTTTACGGTTTTTATTTGATAATATTATAGAACAAACATTTCCGAAGATAACAGTATATCTTTTATGCTGATAAACATATATTAGGTAGGTAAACTTGTACGGGGAGCGGAGCGGGTGGTATCCTTATGGTGTGACGTCACAGGCGATCCACCAGGCCTTATCATCTCGGTGGCCACGGTGCCAGTGTGTATGTCCAGCCTGGGATGGTTAGGCTTATAGCTGGCGAGTGGCGTCGGGGCTGGCTGCGAGCGTGTAGGTAGTGGGTATGGGGGTGGCTTGAACTGGGCGCGCGGGGTTTTCCTATGTAGTATGCGTGTGGCGTTGGTAGGCGCGCTGCAGGCTTTTTCTTCTATTTCTTCTTGTTGCTAGCTTTTCTTCTTGTTGCTTTCCAGTCTCTTCGGAGTTTGCGTGTAAGTTCAGATCCCACCGCTATCACCACTGTTACTGCTGTTACCGTTGATTGCCCCTGTTAGTGCGGGTTTTGTTGTTGCACCGGTAGTCATGCACTCTGGTCATGCATGGGTTGGAATAATCAGTCGGTTATCTTTCTTGGTTTTAATAAAGGATAACAACTGTAACTTTCATTCACTTGTAGTGTTCAGGAACTCTCTTTTTCTCTCGTGTTCACTTGCGTGTAGAATGTTCAAGTTCTCACTCTGTGTCTCGTGTTCACTCGTCTCTCGTGTTCACTGGTAATGTTGGTCTTTGCCCACGGTGTCGTGTGTGGGACTCTACGCACGGTCACGTGTGTGTCTTACGTGGACCAAAAGTTCTCTGCCTCAAAAATGAGACTCTTTTTCACATCTAACCTATGACCATGACGTCACATCGCGTCACAACTTGGAGGACCTATCATAGACAAGACATGTACTGTTCTCACTTTTTCTTCAGCCAATCATGAAAGCCAAAGAACTGCTGAAACTACATTTTTGTAATCTAAACCTGAATCTTTTGTGATGACAAGCAGGAAGAATTATCGGTTTCAGAGCTACTCCGGCGTTACATTTTCTCTCTCTCTCTCTCGCTAATAAATCATTCTAGCTAACTTGTTTCTATCCTTATTCAGACTAAAACACCTATTACAGCCCCCGCTCCTTACCTCACAGCTCATATCACTGATACTCCTAACTTCTCAATACCACAGGCTACATGTCATCCTAACTATCATCACCCGCTTATCTCATCACACTCTCTATCCTCTACTGGAATATTCGTGGCATCCGCTCCCACATAAAGAAGACTTTCGTCTCCTTATTTCGTGCTTTGACTGTGATTTGTGTTGTGTTGGGGCGGATCGGAGTGGCGCGTGTAGTTACGTGACAGACGTGCAGTCACTATGTACTGTGGGTAGTAGTAGTTGGGGTAATAAAGCCGTGCACAACAGTAAATGTCTCCTTGCAGTCCTTTCCGTCTCCTCCATAGCCCCGAGCCGTTAGTGTGACGAAGTTTGAGAGGGGTGGGTTGCCCCCACCCTCCTTCGTTACAATAGGATAAACCAGAGGACATAGGGTATTCAGAGGGAAGGGTTGATTGATTGATTCAGAGGGAAAGATTGAGGTGGAGGGGCTTAGAATTCGCGGCGGGGGAAATAGTAAACAAGACCATGTATTGTCTTCGATAGAGGACTGTTCGTTGAGGTGCCAAGCACTTAAAATTACTTCTTGGTTAAATGTTCGTCGTAAGAGAGACATATACACCCAAAATAGGTACTCAGTGAATGCTTACATACAAGTAGATATTTCCTGAAGCCTCATTCTGCTTGAACTTGTGTTTTTTTATGAAAAGACGATTTATAAAGATTGAGTTTTCAAGTATTCAATTGTTTTGCCAATATTTTCATCAAGTGCAGACAAATAAAATGATAAACTACATTTTTTATTAAGAACTGTTTCAGTTGTTGTATTGAAGGGTAATTCTGATATGTCCCAAAGAAGTACAGAGAATTTACGGTAAATGATAGATCATTCAGCCTCACAGAGCAGAGGATGTGACAGCCTGAGAGACAGGCTTGAGCGTGAGCTTATTAGAAAACTCCCCATTACCCAAGTCTGGAAAGGTTCGCCTACTTTACTCTTGCATACGTCAGTTTAGGTTACGTTAGGTTACTGTTAGGTTTAGTTTTGTACAAAAATCAATGTAACTTTGTGTAGGAATCACAAAGAGGGTATTTTCGAGAAAATCCTATGGTTAGTTTCGGAACTACAGCAAAGCGACTTCACTTGAAAAAGGCGATCCTTTCTAGACTTGGGTAATATGCTAGCAGGAACGATTGGCTACCAGGTAGCTCTCAAACAGCTACCTGTCCTGCTTCCTCCCCCTGCATCCCCACCCTCGAGTCAGCTACGCTACCTTACACCTACACTACAAACTACAACAAGCACCATCATGTTTATACACCAATGTTTAACTTTAACAGAGAGAGAGAGAGAGGAGAGGAGAGAGAGAGAGAGAGAGAGAGAGAGAGAGAGAGAGAGAGAGAGAGAGAGAGATATTAGTGCAATCTTGCATCGTTTCGAAATATCTTCTCAAGCTGAAAATTTACATACTAGTATATTGAAGTCATATTTCTGCTATATGCCCATCTATCTACCCACCGTGCACCTATCTCCCTCCTTCTACTTACTATTAAATTCTCCATTCATTTCTTTTCCCATTATATTTCCAATGACTATCCACATTGGACTGAGATATTTGTATAGGCGATAGTAAAAGTATCCATTTGTTTTATCTGTTCGTTACTAGTTTGCTTCCTTGCTGTTTAAGCTCTCTCTCTCTCTCTCTCTCCTCTCTCTCTCTCTCTCTCCTCCTTCTCTCTCTCTCCTCTCGTCTCTCTCTCTCTCTCTCTCTCCTCTCTCTTCTCTCTCTCTCTCTCTCTCTCTCCTCTCTCTCTCTCTCTCTCTCTCTCTCTCTCTCTCTCTCCTCTCTCTCTCTCTCTCTCTCTCTCATCTCTCTCTCTCTCTCCTCTCTCTCTCTCTCTCTCTCTCTCTCTCTCTCCTCTCTCTCTCTCTCTCTCTCTCTCTCTCTCCTCTCTCTCTCTCTCTCTCTCTCTCTCTCTCTCCTTCTCTCTCCTCTCTCTCTCGTCTCTCTCCTCTCTCTCTCTCCTCTCTCTCTCTCTCTCTCTCTCTCTCTCTCTCTCTCTCTCTCTCTCTCTCTCTCTCTCTCTCTCCTCTCTCTCCTCTCTCTCTCTCTCTCTCTCTCTCTCTCCTCTCTCTCTCTCTCTCTCTCTCTCTCATCTGCACGAACTCATTTTGTGGACATCTTATTTTCTGTAATAATTAGCTTGGCTCCATCAGCTGTTGTTGACACCTATCAGCGCCAGAATTTTTAATTTATCCTCAAAGCCTGGGGAAAGGAGTAACTAAGCAATTTTTCAACGCCAATTTGCATAGAGAATTTGACATTGATTGCAATGATAATATAGCTGGCTTTCCCATATTATAAGATATAACCTTCATTAATTAAATGGTTTTTTATGCAGGTAAATATGAACAGTATGACAAAGGGTCTTCGATGTTATCCCTTTTCAAGTCAACTCGACGCACCTAAAAATCTGTCTCACGTCCTATTTTTTTGTAATCATATCAGAATAAAATGTAGGTACTGAAGGTTATGTCTTATAATATGGGAAAGACAGCTTCATTATACACGTGTAAGCACGAATTCTATTCATATGACATGTCTTTATTATTATCATATAAATAATTATCATTGCAATCAATGTCAAATTCTCTTTGCAATTGGCATTGAAAATAGCTTAGTTAGTCCTTTACCCCAGGTTTTAAGGTTGAGTCAAAAATTCTGGCGCAAATAGGTATCTATCGGTGTCTAAAGCGGCGGATGGAAACAAGCCAATTGACCGTCACTACCACCATCAACGCCTTACCATCGAATTCTCTTCCCTTTCTCCGTCCGCCCTCCCATCTTCCATTCTCCTTCCTAAACCTGTCTTGTCTTTTATCCTCCCATCTCCTTGCATTTTCCCACTTCCCTTCCCTTTCCCTTATTGTAATGTCTTTTTTTCTCCTATTTTACCTTTCTTTTTTTGCTGGTGTCCGTCGGGTTGTCGTGATGAGTGAAAGTAAGAATAGAATCGTAGGCGAGCGAACTAATGTCCGATGTAGTGTTGTTGTTGTTGGTGGTGGTAGTGACTGTTGTTTTAGTAATGATGGAGAGTGAGGTAGGTTATTAGGCAATTGGTTGGGGAAGTAGCATGAATAATTATAATTTAAATAAGTAGAATACGTGAGCTGTCACCTGTGCTGCTCCAAAGTATGTAAGGACGGAATGAGGAAGTAAAATAAGGATTTATGATAGGAAAGAAGGATGGAAGATAAATTTGCAGAGAAAATGTTAATTTGTTTAAATATATCGTGAAATTTTGCTAGTTAGTATTGTGGATATGAGGGAGGAGATGACCGTATCCATGGAGGAGGCGGAGGAAGACGGAGCTGCAGCTGGGCAAGCAGGATCTCGGGGTGGGGTGGGAGTCCTTGGGGGCATAGCGGGGAACGTAAGCAAGGGGGCGGCACGACGGAAGGTACGTCCTGTTGCCTGTCCACGGTGGGATGGGGAGCCGTGCGGCTGGTGGACCTCAGCCTCAATGGTGGAGTGGGAGAATCCCGGGTCGAGATCTGAGGGCGGGGGGGTCGACGGAGGAGCCAGATGTCCGGACGAGCCACGGGGTTTACGCTGGTCGACGCGACGGCGTGCCGGAGGAGGAGGAGTGCTGCCGAGCTCAGGCTCGACGATGAGATCCTGCGGCAAGGAGGCATCCTCCTCCAGTAAGCTAAACCTATTTCCCGTGGTGATGGCGGAATACGGCAGACCTGGGTGGACTGCCGTAGCAGGGGGTAGGTCTCCCCCTCGAGGATGTACTTACCGAGGGGGGAGAGGTGGAGGGCATGAGAGACCCTGCTGGGATTTTTAGTTTAGTTTAGTTTATTGCCATATCTTTAGAAGTACATATATTATATAATTATATACAAATGTGATCTTAGGCATTAGTCCGCCGAGCAACAGCTCCCTGGCGGACAGGAGCAGTGTACAAAATATTATAAATATATGAAGGGCGGCAATAATAAAATATATTTACAAATAAAAAAATGTTAACTACCATAACAAGTACCCAAGTTGATTGATACAATTAAACACTAATTTTGCTACTGAAAATACTAATGATGTGAAGAATATTCATATTAATCCCTAATGTTTTGATTCTGTTGATGGAAAAAGTAAATCTTAAGTCTATTTTTAAATGTATTAAAATTGTTAATACTTTTCAAATTGTTTATTAAATTGTTCCAACAATTAGGACCAACACAGTGCAGTGAATGTTTATATAATGTTGTTCGTGGTTGTGGACATATCAGGTCAATATGGTTTCCCCGCGTACCTTGACTGTGGTGAAGAACTTTAAATAATTTATTACTATCACTACTATCATTTATACCATTGTAAATTGTAAGTACAAGAAAATATTTTTTTTTAAACTCAAATTTCAGTAACCCTAAATCATTAAATAATAAATCTGTATGATCATACTTGCCTTTAAAGGTAATTGTTCTTATTATTTTCTTTTGTGCAATGAAAACATCTTTTACAGTGGAAGGCCAAGTACATCCCCAGACAGACAAACAGTAAATTATATATGGATAACATAAAGAATAGTATATGCTTCGCAAAGCTTCAGTCGTTAAGTTGTGCCTAATTCTGTATAAAATTCCACACATTTTTGATAAGTTCAAATTTACAGATTGTATATGTTTTTTCCAATTTAAATTTTCGTCAATAATAACACCCAGAAATCTAATGTAAGTGACTCTCTGAATTTCATTTTCTCCAAGGTAAACTGAGCCTAAAATATTAGCAACAGAACGATTTTGAAAGAGTATATAATTAGTTTTCTTATGTTTACAGATAGTTTATTAGCTAAAACCCATTTCGATATATTCTCTAGTTCACTATTAACTTTAACATGTAACTGATCTAATGCCCTATCTTTTAAGAGAAGATTTGTGTCGTCTGCAAAGATAACATAGCTGAAGTTATAACTGGCATTACAAATATCATTAATATATACCAAGAATAGTAAAGGCCCCAAAATTGATCCCTGAGGCACTCCCCTATTGGTACTTTTCAGCGTGGATATATTGTTGTTACAAAACACTGCTTGTTTCCTGTCTGTCAAGTAGCTAGTGAATAGTTTAAGTGGTACACCTCTTATTCCCAAATTTTCAAGTTTATCTAATAATATTTTATGATTAAGTGAGTCGAAAGCTTTAGACAAGTCTAGAAATATTCCTACAACATGAAATTTCCTTTCCAGACAGTTATACACTTCACTTGTGAACTTTGCTATTGCTTTTTCCGTTGATTTGTTTTTGCGAAAGCCAAACTGATATTCAGATAACAATTTAAAATTTTCCAAAAATCCACTAAATCTTTTTACAATAGATTTTTCAAACAATTTACTTATTGATGGTAAAATAGATATTGGTCGATAATTGTTTTCATCTCCTTTATCGCCTGATTTATGGATGGGAATTACTTTTGCTGTTTTTAGTTTATCTGGGAAACATCCTTCCTTAAAACACTGGTTAATGACATGAGTAAGTGGGACATCAATGTACTGAGCTGTGTGTCGGAGGAGACTTGGGGGATGTCATCATAGCCTGCTGCTGTGTTTTTCAGAGACTTAAGGTGCTGTTGAACTTCCTCTTTGGTAACTGGATACAAATACAATGACATTTCTGCAGGATTATTAAAATATTGCTTGTGAGAATTTAATTGAATGTCATTGGGATGATTTAGATTTCTGGTATATTCAAAAAGTGATTATTTAAGATATTTGCAGCAAGATCAATGTCATTTTTCAGTTTTATTTCATTACTGTGTCTGCCATTTTTCCTGCCCATCAAGTTGTTTATAACGGTCCATGTTGATTTAACATTTCCTTGTCTAAGTTTTAACTGATCTTTATGATAATTATTTTTGGCAACACGCAGAAGGGTTACGAGCTTGTTCCTGTATTTTCTATATCGAAGTCCATATGTTAAAGGCCATTTGGCAGCCAATCTTTCCAGTCTGTGCTTTTCTCGGATACTGTTTCGTAAACCCGAAGTAATATGAGGACTTTTAATATGTTTATTATTAATCTTAACCTTTCTTAGTGGAAAGCATATTTGGAAGTTTTCATTGTATAGACTATAGAATTTATCAAATGCCTCATTTGGATCATTAATATCTAAGATCTGTATCCAATTTGTATTTGCTGTCACCCTTAAAAATTTGTTGATGTTTATCTCAGACAGGCACCTCTTTTGTATATAGCTGT
>JACEEZ010022761.1:22500-34459 GCA_016584305.1 Chionoecetes opilio
GTCAAACATGCTATGTATGAAACATGCACCAATCGTCTCGTGTGACGTAGAAAGGATGTTCTCAGAATATAAAGCTATGCTGACAGACAACAGGCGGAGTTTTTAAACTTTGAGAACTTACGCCACCATGTCATCATCAAATGCAACCACAATCTGTAATGTCTGAAAATATGTCAGTCTATAATGTAAATACATGTTCATATTATTTTTTGAAGCACTTTCACATATATATGTTAAATACATTATGTATATTGCTTAATAAACATTAACATTAGTTTCTATTAACTATTTTGTTTCCGTATAACCTGCATTCTTGGCTTTATAAGTGACATTTTTTAGTGCATATAAATGCATATTTGTCCTGTTTTTAGTGCATATTTGTCCAATTTTTAGTGCATATTTGCATGCATATTTCATGGTTTTTTAGTGCATAACTATCCGGGCCCTACTTATTACCAAAGGCATCGATTCGCCTCTTCAAGTCGCTATTTAGTGTCCATGTCTCACAACCATAGAGTAAGACAGGGATCACAAGCGACTTGAAGATCCGGATCTTTGTCCTCCTGCACAGGTACCGACAACGCCAAATACTCCTGCTGAACAAGTCCATAGCACCGTGGGCTATGCCAATCCGCCGTAAGACTTCTTGACGTGACCCGCCGTCATTATGGACTGCGCTACCAAGGTGTGTAAAACTTTCTAAGATCTCAATGTCCTCGCCGCACGCATGAACAGACTGTACTGTTTCATCTAGTAAGCCTCCAAACACCTGTACTTTGGTCTTGAGCCAGCTGAGACCGCAAGTCCCAAAGGCTTTGCCTCTCGTGCAGCGCCTCGAGAGCCATTACCAGGACCTCCAGCGACTCAGCAAAGATTACTGCATCATCGGCAAAAAACAAGATTAGTGATCTTGATATTACCGAGGGATGCTCCACAATCACTTTGATCTACAACTTTGCCCAATACCCAGTCCATACAAGTGTTGAAAAGGACGCACCCTTGCCTTACTCCTGTATTCACAGGAAAGAAGCTGGATACACCTCCCCCACACTCCACAGCACTCTCAGTCCCAGAGTATAGACCAGTCATCAAACCAATAGTCCTTGCAGGAATCCCGCGAAATCGCAGAAGATCCCAGAGTAACTCACGATGCACTGAATCAAACGCCTTCTTGAGATCAACATAGGCTGCAAGCATCCCCTGTCGAAACTCACGTCGGCGTTCCACCAGGAGTAACGGATTCAAGCTGGAAAAGCGTAGATTTAAAAAAGATATGGAGTACCTATATTTACACAGTCCTGTCCAAACCAAATGAAGATGCCCATTGTAAGTTCATCTTCATCATAAGTCAAGAAATTTGTTTTACAGACTTTGTTATTGATTGGGCTTCTTTATTTTTATTATGATAGACTGAATTTAATTTTGTCGAGTTATCTTATTCATGTTCATTGTATATTTTATCGTGCACCAATCATTATATTGCCTCGTATTTTATGTCCTACGGTTTGTTTTTCATGTCAAGGTCTTATTTTGTCCTCCGTTAGTCCTACGTGCTCAGGCAATTTCGGTAATGACTGTAATGATTTATATTGTCTTGCTTAAGGCGTTTGGCCTGTATCTATGATAACTACGGATAAGAATCACCCATGAAATGTTGTCAGCGAGCGATGAATATTGCCTAACTGCCCTTGATGGGCGTTTTCTCGGAAAAATTATCGGTTAGACGCACAGGTTCTCAAAGCTTTTGGTCTGCGACCCCTCAAAATAATTTCGAGACACTTGCGACCCCCCCCCCCTTCTAAGTTATTTCTGACAATCTGACCCAAATGTGCACACACACACACAAAATGTAGATAATGAGACGGAAACATACGAGTGTAGCTCATATGCCAGTGTAAATGCATAACCATAAATTATGTGCATTGGGTAGGTATGTAGGACGTAGGTGTAAGCTGTAGGCTACCTAATTGTCCATGGCAACACGCCTTTCGTTGCTGTTGCTGAGGGAGGACCCAGCAACGGAGGTGGTATCTCCAGCTACCACCTGCTCTCCCACTACCTAGATACTACCTACCCTTACCACGTATCCACAAAGCCTCCTTTCCCTTCCCTCGATAGGAAGTAAACGGGTAGGAAGGCCCTGACTGGCTAAGGCGTCATCCGTCACCAGCCAATGACAAACTGTTTTTAAAACTTATCGACCAATCACAAGCCAGTGAGACATATTTCCCGGCAAGAATGGCATGCCAGACTGCCTTCTCTTCTCCGCCTTGAGTCTTCTTCCTGCCCCGTCATCTCAATGATTTGGGGAATGCTCTCGTTTTAAGGAGTTTTAATGTATCAGATAGTAAGATATATAAGGAAGAGCCTGTATTGCTAGTGGTTTAGTGGTAGAAGGTGTGTATGTGGGTTAAAATCGTGAATATTTGTGTTACGGGGTGGCCCCGTCAAGAATGTTTCCTTCACTCAATGCCCCGCCAGTCACCTCATCATAACATATTTAAATCACCCTTATTTAAGGTGACACACGGTGCTACACTGATTTAGATAATGACACGTGTATATAACAGCTCACCATAATCACTAAAATGTATAATAACGAGTAATAAGACGTTTAACCCTGCCCAACCTACTGTGGCGGAGTAGCGAGCGGCCTGCCCCGCCCGCCACCTCTCTCAAAACCCGCCGTCATCTGCCTCACCTGTGCCTTCCTGAAGAAGACAGGTCAGTTCCCACGCCTGTGATAAAACCATAGGATATCACCAGTGATCATTGGATTACTCAAAGGATCCTCGCTTCATAAGAACATAAGAAAATAAGGAAGCTACAAGAGGCCGTGAGGCCTACACGTGGTAGTTCCTGTCACCTAACACTACCTACATCCAACTTTCATCCCCATCCATGAATTTATCTAGCCTCCCTTTAAAGCTCTCTAATGACTCCGCACTAACTACCTGTCTACTGAGTCCATTCCAATCATTTACCACCCTATTTGTGAACCAGTTTTTCCCTATTTCTTTTTTAAATCTACGCTTTTCCAGCTTGAATCCGTTACTTCTTGTTCTAAATCTGGTTAATAGCCGTAAGAACTGTTCCTACCTCTCCTTTATTAAATCCCTTTATCCACTTAAAAAACTTCTATCAGATCGCCCCTTACTCTGCGTTTCTCGAGTGAGTGTAACTTTAATAGCTTCAATCTCTTCTTATAACTAAAGTTACACATCCCTTGAATCATTTTGGTCATCTTTCTCTGCACTGGTTCTAACAAGGCTATATCCATCCTGTAATATGGAGACCAAAACTGAACCGCATAATCTAGGTGAGGTCTGACTAGAGCCAAATAAGCTTTAGAATAACTTCCGCACTTCTACTTTTAACACTTCTGGTAATGAATCCTAACACTCTATTAGCTCTATTTCTAGCCTCAATACATTGTTTCCTAGGTCGGAGGTCTGGGCTCACCCTCACTCCAAGATCTTTCTCACCTTCTGATCTTTTCAGCGATACATTGCGTATGGTGTATCTATTACCAGAGTTTTTCTACCAACATTCATAACGCTGCACTTATCAATATTAAATTCCATCTGCCATCTGACTACCCACCCACTCATTAAGTTTATCTAAGTCTCCCTGCAATATGTTTACATCAGACTGTGATCCAATAATCCTACCTACCTTAGTATCATCAGCAAACTTGCTGATATCACTGCTAATCCCACTATCCAAGTCGTTGATGTAAATCAAAAATAGTAATGGACCCTTGTGGAACTCCACTTGTCAGCTGTCCCCATTCAGATTTAGAACCATTAATTGTAACCCTTGTTGCCTATCACTTAGACAAGCTTTGATCCAACGAAGAACCTTCCCATCTATTCCATGAGCCTTAACCTTATTTAAGAGTCGCACGTGTGGTACCTTGTCGCATGCCTTACTAAAGTCCAGGTATATTATATCATAATCCTTATGCCTATGCTAATAATTAATTTAGGTTCAACCCTACCCCTACCTTTCCACACCCTACCCTTGTTCACTCTTACCTGTTCCTCACCTTACCTCACCCTACCGCTGTTCCTTCTTACCTCACCCTACCGCTGTTCCATCTTACCTCACCCTACCGCTGTTCCTTCTTACCTCATCCTACCGCTGTTCCATCTTACCTCAACCTACCGCTGTTCCTTCTTACCTCACCCTACCGCTGTTCCATCTTACCTCACCCTACCGCTGTTCCTTCTTACCTCACCCTACCGCTGTTCCATCTTACCTCACCCTACCGCTTTTTCCTTCTTACCTCATCCTACCGCTGTTCCATCTTACCTCAACCTACCGCTGTTCCTTCTTACCTCACCCTACCGCTGTTCCTTCTTAAACCTCACCCTACCGCTGTTCCATTTTACCTCACCCTACCGCTGTTCCTTCTTACCTCACCCTACCGCTGTTCCTTTTTACCTTACCCTACCGCTGTTCCTTTTTACCTTACCCTACCGCTATTCCTTCTTACCTCACCCAAACCCCTGTTCCTTCTTTCCTTTCCACCCTACCGCTGTTCCATCTTACCTCACCCTACTCCTGTTCCTTCTTACCTCACCCTACCGCTGTTCCTTCTTACCTCACCCTACCCCTGTTTCTGCCCTGCCCACCACACCCTACCCCGGTCCTTACCCACCACACACTACTATTTATCCCTACCAGTTAACCATGTGGAAATTTTGGTGTTGAAAATTTAATGAAGTTTAATTTTCATTTGTTTCTCCTATAGTTTAATCTTAGATACCCCTGCCTGATTGTCTATTTTTTGTATAATTGTACCTGGAGGCCCATAATCTAGGTTCCTAGATTTCTTTTTTTCTGTATTAATTTTTTTATAATTATTATCTTGTATTGTCATCCCATTTTTGTATATACCTTATGGAAAACTTATACAAATAACTTTATGATGATTTGAACCCAAATAATGATGCCACCAACACACTCAACTTTGACTTAAATGTTATTGAAAAAATCTCAGGTCAACATGATATCAACTGCTTATCTAAGTATTACAATTTTGAGGAATACAGTTCTGCTACAGAGGCACTAGGAAACAACTACATTAATATTCTACACATCAATATTAGATCTCTACACAAAAACTTTGATTTACTAAAATCATTTATAAACTGTTTACCTAAACTACCAGATGTAATTGCTGTCACTGAGACATGGTTACAAGAATCCACAAAGTATCTTTATTATATGGAAGGGTATACTTCAATTCACTTAGTCAGAACTAACAGAGAACATGGAGGGATTAGCATTTTCATAAAAAACGGGATAAATACAGAGGTCCTAAACCAGTTTTGCATTATTAATGATAATATTGAACTTTGCTCAATTAAATTAAATATAGGAAAATCAGACTACGTTATTTCAGTCATCTATAGACCCCATAGCAAGCATATTGCTGTAAATTAATTCACTAATATTCTCAATGAGTTACTAACTGATGAAATATTCAGACATAACAAATCAATTCTTCTAGGTGACTTCAACATCAACCTGCTTGAACACTCTACTCATCTCCCAATAATAAAATTTCTTAATACAATGCAAACCCTTAACTACTTCCCTCACATATCCCGACCAACAAGATTTCCTGATGGTCCTGACCTTGGCCAACCCTCTCTGTTAGATCACATTTGGACAAATTTTACACCATTTTCTTTTTCTGGCATCATCCATTACAGCATGTCAGATCACCTTCCTATATTCATTAATATTAACCAACAATCAATTCTTAATGCCAAACATAAGATTACTTTCAGAATCTTTAATACTCACAATCACAATCTTTTTACCAGTGAGCTACAACAGATAAATTGGGAAGAAATTCTTAGTTCACCAAGCACAAATGACAACTTTAACCTTGTCTTTAATACTAATTTTGAACTCTATAACAAAAAAGGGTTTTCCAAAAAAAACCCAAAATATGAAAACTCCCAAAGAGACTACAAAACCCGGGGGCTCAAAAAAGGGGAATACTTATTTCAACCCAAACATAAAAGAAATTTTTTTTAAAGGATGTAAAAATTAGGAAAATTTCACTTTAACATCTAAAAACCCAATACAAAAAATATTCCCTTCCCAAAAGTTTTCCCGACCCTGCTAATTTTTAATCTTTATCGTAAAATCTTCTGTAATTTAAAAAAATTTAATACAAAAAAATTTTGGAAAAACAATCAATGAGAAAAAGGTAATGCCTGCAAAAAAAAGTACATTAAGACCCTGAAACTAAAATTTAACTCCTTTTAAACTAACCCATCAGATATTTTCCAAAAGCCTTCAGTAACTATTTCCCCAATTTATCCCCACCAGAACTTGACCGAAAAACCCTTCCCCCAATCCAATAAAAAACCCAAATGACATTTTAAAAAGGCAATTCCCCAAACTCAAATGGTACTTCCTATTTTTTTTCCACCTATAAAAAAAAACCAGAAATTAACACATAAGAAAATAAAAACCCTCTGGGGGTACATGATATAGCAATTTCTGTTTCAAAAAAACTTTTGATCTATTTTTTTTCCCTTTAGACTATTTTTTTTAAATAGTCTGTTCAACTGGAATTTTTCCGATATGTTGAAGGTTGCTAAAATTCCCCCTATTCCCCAAATCGGTCCTAAAAAACGACCCCAAAAAAACTATAGCCCAATTTTCAATTTTTCAGTTTTTTCAAAGAATTAAAAACAAATTTGAAATCCATTTAATGCATTACTAGATCAGTGGTTCTAAACCGGGGGCCAGGGCCCCCCAAGGGGGGGCCCATGGCAAAAAATTTAAAAAGGGGGGCCCCTGGTGGGCTGTTGCAAATTAAAACTTTTTCAAAATAATGTTGGAATCTAAATTTAAAAAAAAAAAACCCGCATCACTGCCCCCTGGCAAAGAAAATTTTCTTTTTTTTAATAATTAATTGATTAATATTAATTTTTACAAAAAAATTTTTTGTTACATAATTTTGTTACAAATGTGTGTGTACTTTTTTTTTTGGGGGGGGGGGGAAAAAGGTATGTATGTGTGCGAAATTTTAATTGTTTGTGCAGTGTGGGTTTGTGATAGAAAACGCGGGGGAAAGAACGAACGCGATAAAGACGGGTGAGAGAACCCGGCGGAAAATTTGAGGGGGGAGTCACCGGGAGACAGAGGGGAGGGGCGATCGAATGATCTCATTTTGGCCTGGGATATCACACGTAAACATGTGGTAAAATCGTTTCAAACCCAAATTACTGGGTTATTTATTTTGTTCGACAATTAAAAATGCAGTCGCTTTTTTTTTCTGTGTGAAATTTTTTCTTATTTTTTGGTATCATTGTTTTTATGCTCATTCCTTACTTGGGTTATTCCTGCTTTTTTTTTTTTAGTGAAATTTTTGATGTGATCGCTTTTCCCTTCTTTTTTATTTCAATTGGGGCAGGGGCTTGTAAAAGGAGGCGTTTTCTTGCTGTAGAAAGTACTTTTCAGCTTGTTTAGTTTTTAGTGTGAATTTTTTATCATCTTTATCTCCGGGTGTGTATTTTTTGGTTTATGACGGGTGTGTGTGTTTAATTTGTGAGTCCATGGTGTGTTTTTGTATGTGGATATTTGTTGTTTGTTTTTTTATCACTTGTCCTATTTATCGGTCCTTCATTATCATTCTTTTGTCTTATCACTTAATGTTTGTTCTGAGTTTTTGTCTTCTTTTTTTCCTTTAGATTTGCGATGGCAAACTAGTTTAGTAAAAAAGCGGAAGTACGTGAGAGTACATTAAAAACGGATTTACATAAAATCCTCGCTGATGGAAATGGGAGAAACCATGTGTACTGTGTTTCCCAAAGTGCTGGGGAACGTTTTCCTATGAGGCCTAGAAAGTTAAAGGGCCATCATTTGCTGCCCATCCTCCACATTTATGCTGAGAAAAAACCCCGTTTTTTTCAGGCGCCACGAAAGTATTTTTGGGGGAAAACGGGAAACGGGATGCGATGGGTTTTCCCAACCAAAGACCTAAAGTGTATTTGAGGCATTATCGAGGTTGCCCTCAAAATACGAAGCAAAGAACCCCCACAAAATTTTGGGGGAAACCCTTAATCAACCCAAGGTATTTTTAAAGATGGTCAAGCGTTTCTGGAGAGAAAAGTGAACGAAAAATTAAAACAAATTTCCTTGTAAAAACGACACAGTAAGGGGAGAATTAATGAAATGCCCAAATGACAAAAAAGGAAAAAAAGTGATACGGGAGATAAAATTTTCCTTCTCAACGGGGGTTTTTTTGCAATCAGCGGGAGAGTCAACGGTGTGAGTTCTTGTGGCCCCAAAACCTTTCTCGTGTTTGTTAGGTATGTTTTTTTTGTTTGATATCAAGGAAAATATTGTTATGTACACAGCTTGAGACCCACCAAAACCCGCTAAAGAATTTTGATGGAAAAGCTATCTTTTTTCTTTTAAAGCTAAAAGGATCCCCCGGGAAAAAATTTTTTGTGGAGTCCCGTACAGACGGGGGGTCCAGCGTGCGGGGGTCAAAAACAGGGTTTCCCGAAGCGTGTCAAGGAAGTAGCTTTCCGGGGGGGGGCCCCGGGGGTTCATTGTATGATCCCCTCGTTTTGCACTGGCGTGAAAACCTTTTCCCCGATGGAAATTTGCAAGATTTCCCGGAGGCAAATGGTCAAAGCGTCAACTTTTTAAAAGCTGGAGCTCTGAAAATCTCGCCTTTTCCAGAACCTTTGTAGGGAAATGGATTCGGAGCATGAAAGGGTCTCCCCCTTTTTTTCCAAAGTGCGCGGCTTTCCAAAAGGGGAATGTTTTGAATCGAGTGTTTGAACTTCGGGGGGGCCTTAAAAATTTTTTCCTGGAAAAGCAAGGGAAAAATTTATCTGTTGAGTCACTTTTAAAGAGGTTTTTTTGGGAGCCACATTTTTGCATATTTTGCAAAATATATTTGAGCACTAAATAGGTTGAAAACTGAAGCTACAGGGGAAGGGGGAAAAAAAATGTTTTCACCTTTAGGATTGCTTCGTGGGGTTTCTTGGGGCCCAAACTCCAGAATTTGGGAAAGGAAAGTCGGGCCGGGGAAAGTTGCCATGTTTGGAAAAACCTTTTAGCTGTCCTTGACGAGAATGAAGAAGATAGTTGCTTGGAACCCCTTACTTAAAAAAGAAAACTTCAGCATCTAGATCCTTGGAAAGTGAACCTTTAAAAGGTACTTCCCAGAATTCGAGGAGGAAGAGGGAAGTTTGGGAATGAATCCATTCTTGGCACCTTGATATTACTACCATTCCCCGTGGGTGTTCAGGGCAGTTTTCCCTTTATCTCAAAAATGATTCTGCTGCCAAATATCTCTTGAAGAAAAAATCTTGAAAGTATTCTGGGGGTTTCCCTTTCCTCAGTCATATTTCCAAAAATCAGAAAAATTGGGACTTTTGACTCTCCCCCCTTTTTTAATACCTATTTTTTGTGAGTTTTGGTTTCCCCCACCCCTTCCCACAAATCAAGAATAAGGCCGGAAAACCCTTGGATTTGGAAACCCCGACATGAGATATGCATTGTCAGTGGGCACAACCCCGGGTTCGTCAACTGGGCTGAAAAGAAACAATTTTTCAGCCCCTTTCCCCCGGGTGGTGATAAAAAAAAAAAATGCAGAAAAATTTTAAATTTAACTTTTTTTCCCAAACCCAAATTTAAATTTTCTAGTTGGGCCGTAGTCTTTTGTTTGGGAAGTGATGTAAGGTTTAAACAAAATCACAGAAATCTATCAAAAATAAGGGTAATTATTTACTTTTAAAAATTTGGGAATAAAGCCCGGGGGTTCTCTTCATCCCAAAATTTTTTTATATTTTTTTTTTACCTTTTTTTGGGGGGGTGGGATTTGGGGGGAAAAATGAAGGGGAAACCACACGAATGTTGAAAAAATTTATGAAGGGGGAAAGGAGTGAAAAAGGTTTGGGAAACCCTAAACCCAGGGTTATAAAAAAATTTTTCAACCCTGCTCAAATTTTGGTTTCAGACGCAAAAAGTAACACTTTTTTAAAGGGATTTAAAATCTTCTCTACTGGTGTGTTTGCCGCTATTGTAATAAAATTTCTGTTCTATCTATCTTTATTGATTTTTCTAAGGCATTTTTATACAGTTAACCATAAAATTCTTTTGAATAAAAGGGACACTACGGTATCCATGGGGGCCATACTTTCATGGTTTTTAAAGATTAAAATTTTTTTAACAAATGGCATCAACAAAAGTTTTAATGGTGAAAAGTCATCCAATACTTTAGTCACACTTTGGGTTCCTTCCCGGGGAGCGTTTCTAGGTCCTATTTATTTTTTATTTAAAATTAAAGACATTTCAGATTTCTTTAAAATGAAACTAAAACAATTTTTTTTGCTGGGGACTGACAATGTACTTTCCCGGTCCATGCCCCAAAAAAGCTTGTCCCCAAAGCCCAAAAATGAAAATAGAAAAAAATCTATCAAAGGTGTGTGTGCAATAGACTTAAATATCAAAACCCCCGTAAAATTACTTTTTGTTTTTACAAAACAAAAAAAATAATAAAAACTTCCAAAAAATTAAAAAAATAACCCAAAAAAAGTTTTCAAAACAAACAAAATAAAGTTCCTTGGTGTCACCAAAGATGACTCATTAAATTTTAAATTCACTGAATAATCTCACTTTAAAAAATCAAAACATATTGCTTTTTAAATCTATTTAAAATTTAAAAATTTCATGCCAACAGATTTTACTTAAATGTATTTATTTCGCCCCACTTTTTCCCTTACTGACCTTTCGTAACCCCCTATGGTGCACAACTTATTGCCCCTATTAATTCCTTTTAAAAATTAAACTCAAAAAAATTGTAAAAGGGAAATAACTAACAGCAATTACTTAAAACATACTAGTCCCTTTTTAGAAAAACCAAAATTTTAAAATTAGATGATATATCCAAACTTGAATTGCCACCTTCATGTATACATATAAAAAAAGATCATCAGCCCCCTTCCATCCCAGGGCTAAACCCCCGCCACCGGATTCCTATGCCTTTCCCTTTCTCACCGCCTTACAAAATTTCAGCATCAATATTACTTAGGCCTGTCGTCTGGAATTACCCCTTTCCCAAAGTCAAGACGCCCCTCCCTGAGTATTTAAAAACAAATTTAAAAGAACATTCTAACCAAATTTTAACTAATTCACTCTTTCGTCCTACTATATTTTCTACTGTATTCCGACCCACTGGACCCCAAAGAATGTACTATGTATTTTTATTTTTTTAAACTATTTATTATAATTTTTAATGTTGTCCAATTTATCACTTGTTTTTCTATTAAATTAGGGATTCCTGCAAGGCTATTGGAGATCTATGCATAGAATTGGGGGGGAAAATTTTTGGTACATAGAAGCACAAAAAGATTTGCAATCGGGTGCCCCAAATTCCAGTTTTCGATCTTCTCAATTATACACTGGTATAATTATACATGCACTAGTGCAGACATACACTGGGCAGGGCATGGGGTGTTCTTAGGCCCCTCGACGGTGCAGAAAAGGGTTTTTGGTTTTCTTCGGGGATCGAATCGGGTCACCAAGAAAGCCAGCGGAGACGTAACCCCTCCGCTACGCCTCCCCAGGATATTGTACCAGTTTGATGTGGCAGAAGCGTAATTAATAGCTCAACAATCAAACTTGGGGGCAACCCGGGGGGCGCGTCGCCCCGCCCACCCCACGCCACTCCCGGGGGGGCACCAAAACGCGATTTTCCCTGCAGGCTCCTTTCCCCTACCAAGAGCTTCCCCAAGAAACAGCAACTTGCCCCAGCCACGACCTTGTGGCGGGACCCTTGGCCCCCTCCACGCCGGATTGCTTTAAGATACAACCCCAGGGGAAAGGGTCCGGGGGGTTTCCCAAAAGGGTGGGGTGGGCCACATTTGGCCCCAAATTTAAGCTTTTAAGTTTGGGGCGCCTTTTGGGGACG
>JACEEZ010022762.1:2500-35000 GCA_016584305.1 Chionoecetes opilio
GTATGAATATTAGAATGGTAGAGGTCAGGAGGGAAACCTGTTACCCTTTCGTATCTTGTTTTTGGCGGTTACAGCGAGTTCCAGAGCCCAGAAACTTACAGTTGTCAGTGAGACTGTAGGACGATTGCCGATCTAGTCTTTTTACATGAAGGATTTACTTACTCCCGACCCAGACGACACCTCAATCAATCAATAATCATTTGGTGGCATACCCGGGGGCGCGTCACTCGCGCGCACCTCTAACTAACCGCCACTCCCGGGGTACACCACGCGCGATCCCCATGCAGGCTCCGCTCCCATCAAGCAGGCTCTCGCAAGAAACTCAACTGAAAAGAACAGCCACGAGCCTTGTGGGCGCCCCCTTGCCGCCTCCACGCCGGATTGGTCTCTTACAGAACAAACCCGGGAAAGGATCACTTTCAGGGTAGCTTGCCACATGCCCATATGCCGAGTTGGCGCTGGACGGACTATGCAGGTAATAGGCCTCGATTCGTCTCACGTACATCGCTGATTTAACACATAATCCCCAGCGATACCCCCTGATTCTGCGAAGACACTTATTACCAAAGCTCATTGATTCGTCTCTTCAAGTCACTATTTGTGATCCCCATGCCTCACAACGCATATAGTAAGACAGGAATCACAAGCGACTTGAAAGATCCGATCTTTGTCCTTCTTCCCAGGTACAGCAACGCCATCTCTCCCGCTGAGCGAGTCATACACCGTGGGCTCATGCCATATCCGCCGTAAGACTTCTTTCGACGTGACGTCAAACTTTGACGTCTTTGTCCAGGACTTTGCTTATGACGTGACCCGCACCCGCCATCATTATGGACTACGCTACCAATGTATGTAAAACTTCCAATATCTCAATGTCCTGGACTGTACATTACCGACTGTACTGCTCATCAGTAGTCTCCAAACACCTGACCTTGTCTTGAGCAGGAGACCTCAAGGTCCCAAAGGCTTGGGGGGGGGGGGGGGGACCTCCTCGGTGCGCGCCTCGAAAGCCATCACCAGGGACTCCAGCGACTCAGCAAAGATTACTGCCTCATCGGCAAAAAACAAGATCAGATGATCTTGGTGTTGCGACGATGCTCCCACATCACTTTGATCTACAACCTTTCCAATACCCCCCCGCGTTGGGATCCACCTTAGTCGTGGTGGCGGGCTTGAAGCGTGGGTCGCGGCGCACTTACTCTGGCGCCTGCACCTGCCATTGGTTTGGGTCGGTGGCCCGTCTGCCTCGTTGACCAAGCGCTCCCCCGTTCGTCCCTGGAGGTGGAGCCTTCCGTGATGTCGCCTTTATGCTTCCTCCCCCTTTCTCTCCTTCTTAGGGCGATTCTAGGCCCGTGAGACCCTTTCTCCTCCGTCCTCCGACCTTCTTCTTCCTTTCTATACTTCACGCTACCGCTCCCCACAGTTTTTGCCGTGCGTGGCATCCTGTATATTCCCCACAGCCCTCTATCTTGGCAGTTGAGTCCACCGCGGGCGGTTGTAGTTTCCCTTCGGTGGGCACACGCTTCTTTGGTAGGGGGTTGGGGTAAGACGGTAGGTCCAGTGGCGGCCCGCTGATCAATCGCTGGTCAAGCGTTGGCTAGGGCCAGCTGAGGTTTGTCTGGTGGGCACCGCATACGTCGGTCCGCGGCTGCCACACACACTAGGCACCGAAGCGTCTACCTTCCCCTGCTACCCCTGGAGCTGTTGGATGAGGTCTTCCCCAACAGACAGCTTCCCTCTTTGGGCTCCGTTGGTGGGTGGGGGCGTGGGGAAGTGATAATTTTGTTTATTATACACTAAAGATTTACCCCCGGCCTGCCTCTCTCCCTGACGTCGCTTGTCCTCGACTTCTCCCATTGAATCCTCTCACATTGCCACTCTGGCGCCTTTCCAGGCGCGACGTGGCACGAAGCGGGCGCCGCCTTCCTTCTCAGCTCCCCGGTCCTGCGTCCCCCGCATCAAAGGGACGCAGACAGGGATTGAGAGACGACCTTGCCCTCGGGGCACTTCTACGTTGGACACCTTGCTTCTGTCCAACGTGTCCCAGCTTGTCATACCGAGCAGTACATGATTTTTCAAGGCTTATGGTGTGGTCGCCGCTCCGTCTTATTTAATGATGACAATGGACAATCAAATAGGTGCTACATAAATTTTGCTGCTAAAGTCTAGATGAGCTTCCTCTGCTTATGTAGGAAGTCACAAAAGTGGAGAATTAGGAGCGAGACATACATAGCCCCGAACTCATTCGCTCTGTAAATGGTGGAGACGGCCTGATGACTACATCCCCCAACATTTTGAGGACTATAACATCTACTCCACCTGTCCGCCACAGCCTACCCCTACTTGTTACATGCGTATTATAAGGAAAGTGGTGGCAACTTTTTCCTTGCGGCGCGGTATTTGGAGAAAGAATTGGAATGATCCCGGAAGGCCACCTAAACGTATGGTCAGGGGGTCTAATCCGGCCAGGACTTCCTCAGGCTCGGATGCTCTTCCAACATGCCCATCACCGAAGCAGCATTTTTGATACCATCAAACCTCATCCAAAATTCAATAAACCAGCAAAGGCGTAAGTCCTACAACTACGACCGCTTTGAAGGTTTCGAGGCAGAAATACTAAACATTTGCCGAAAAGAGTTCAAACCAGGTCGATAATGTCGAGCAAGCAAACATGACATATCACTTCTACGGATCAAGCTCCCCGATTCATCATGATCGTCCCGATCCTTCTAAAGATAAAGCCTTTAGCGGACTCGCCCTATGCAGTGCTTATGATTGCTACAGCTTTGGGCCGGCAAAATTTTGTAAATCCCCTCCTCGCTGTGGTCGTGCTCATGCGTTGGTGCCATTCCACAGGCTGACGTACGTACAACCTCCGCTACTGCTTCCACCTGCCGTGCATGATCCACACCACCGGTTCCCGCCAATGTGGGACTTATAAATTAGAAGAAGACAAATCCCTTTATTTGGCCACTCCAATTTTCAGTCTCTGGAGCGCCAAGAGAACTTTCCCACAGACAAGCGCGGAGGAGGAGCAAGACCTACGCATCCGCGTATGTCTGCTGCTTCTTGCTTAAGACGCCTAATCGCTCCTTCCTGCAGTTCACCACCACATCCTCTTAATTAACCTAACCCATCTACCATCCAATCTAAAGATAAGTTCTCGCTACTTGCCGTGTGATTCTGTGGAGTCTGCTGACTCCTCTCGTGTTATAGGAGCTCAACCACCGCTCGTGTAGTGCATTGCCGCACACGGAAAAACGACATAGTGCTCCCTCTAATAGTCTCCCAAAGCATCCTAGTAAAGATTCCTCGAAGCGAACTCGACAGTTCCGAATTATTCCTAGACTCAGTGGGCGTCCCTACCGGCAAAAATATCATTGCTGAGGGCAGAGGGGATGGCTTGCGTACCAGATACACCTACTGATAGGTGTGAGACTACTGACGTCACTCCTAATATCACTGCCCCTGTTACCACCCCTGAAATGCGGCTAGCGACACAGCTTCACAACACGCTGATGGCGAACGTTTCTCACAACTTATGACACGGAGTAGTTGATAGCCATGCTGATACATCTTCAGACCCTCTGTCGGCGACTATGCAGTAAACCTAGAAAGTGGTACATTGCTGTTCATTAAATCTACATCTTGGTGGACATACGGTCTCTCTACTACTGCCGCGGTCTCGTAATGAGACCCCGATTTCACTCGCCGTATGTACGCAAGCGCCAACGACATCTGGGAATGTCAGAACGTAGTTACCATCTCTACAACACAGAAAAAGATGCTTGGCTTTTCAAATGGCGCGGCGTCTACAGCCGAAAAGGCTTCTGCATCTCTTCACGCCGAAATAACATCTTTTCAATCCTCCAATGAATATTCGTGATTCGTGCAAATTGGTAGAACTAGTCCTTCTCATCAAACGAGTTGGACCCAGGAATTTACAAGAAACAACGGATAGGGCAGGAAGGTGTGTCTGCCGACAGGTTTAGGTATACCTGTCCACACACCACCTCCATCGGTGGTGGCTTTAGAAGGTGGTTTGTGGCCTTTCACCAGTCGTCGATGTCCCCTTAACTGTCATCCGCCTGCAATCACCCTTGCAGGCTGTAGCGGTCGTATCCATCTGCACAAGACCTACCTGTCTGCTCAATATCGACCTCCAAAAATGACGACATACATCTCCAGATCTTGAGGATCTATCCGCCAGCTTTCCCCCGTCCATTTTTTCTCCTTGAGACATGATGGGCGCAATTTTCTGTGGGATATTCCACCAGAAATCGTCGCGGTGATTCCTCCGTAACTCTTATAGATGGCAACAACTTAAATATATTAAAACACGGAAACCAACACATTTCCATTCGTCAGACGGGAACATTGATCTGCTATTACTATCACTCTGCAGTCCATCAGGTCGCCTCGACTTCTCATGGGGTGGCGATTTCTCTTCGGGAAGTGACCAATTATCCCATCTACTTAAAGCGTGTCCTCGCCCCCTTCCCGATGTCCTCCCAATGTGCCTCTCTCGTGTCAGACTGGGAGGGCTTTCAAAAGGCTTGTGGTTTTTTAACATCATGATATAGACTCCAACAATAGATGGGGCCGGGGGAATTCTTTGTGTCTCGAATCCTTTTGCACAAAGGAACTCCTGAGCATCCCCCGCACATCCTGGATCTTTCTCTCGCCTACCTGTTTCTCCGTGATGGACTCAGACTGTACGGCAGCGAGGAGTCACTCCCCGCCGTGCTGAGACACATACATTTCTCGGCCAACGTTCTCACTAAGAATAATCTTTTCACAGGTTCGAGCTAGATACCGACGGGTTTTGAACGAGTCTCGTCACTCCTCTTGGAGGCTTATATACGTACGATCTGTGCATCTACCCCGGTGTCCCAAGGTTGGGCAAGAGTGAGGAAATGAAGGGAAGTTTATCCCATCCTCCCCTCCATTTCTATCGATTATGGAGACCTGGTGGCAGATCCCTTGACTGTACAGAGGAATTTGTTTCCCATTTTGTGTCAGTGGTGCGCAGACGACCTTGCGTCTCCAGTGCTAGGGACGACCTGCGACAAGAACAGAGGGCATAGATTTTTCATGCCAGAGGCGGGGAATCTTACAATGTTTCTTTTTACACCTCGTGAGCTATGGTCAAGCCATGAGGTTTGAGCTGACACTTTTCCCCAGCCAGTGATTACCATATGCGATGCTCTGTCATCTAAGAGATTGAGGCTCTAGATTTCTTGTTTTGAAATCTAGTAATAGGATCTGGATTGAAGTAACCTTCCAAGTAAAGCTGGGTGTGCGTGGTGATCCATTCCCTAACTGGATGACCATCTCCACTACCGACGAATTTCCGGCCCATATCCCTAACTTCATGTGTGTGTAAGTTATTCGAAAATGGTAAATAGTCGACTGGTATGGTTTTGAACTGAAAACTTTTTCTCCCGTTCTCAGTGTGGATTCCGTAAGCATCACTCCACTACGGCAGCGCTTATTTCCTTAAAGTCTCCATATGCGGGGGGCAGTCGCCTCTCGACAACACCATGTGACATATTTTTCGACCTTGACACGGCTTACGAACGCTTGGAGACACGGTTATATGGCCAATCTCTGATAGTTCGGGCTAAGAGGTCGTTTGCTTGTGTTCCTCCCAGAGTTTCTAGCCAACCGGTTCTTAGAGTTTCGAGTGGCACATACTGTCTTCTGACACCGCTCCAAGTGTCATCCCAGGTACGTCTGAGTGTAGCTCTGTTCGCCTGTGGCCATCATGTATTGTTGATGTACTGCCAGATGGGGATGGTTTAGTACATTATACGTGGATGATTTATCATCTCTTTTGCTGCTCCAGGATGTCCGTTGGCAGAGAGAAGACTTCAACTTGCTATTGATAAAGTTTGTGATGGAACGACGAATCGTGGCTTCAGGTTTTCTCCCACAAGACTGTAGCGGTTCATTTTTGCAGAACCCTGGGGATTCATCCCGACCACAGACCTATCAATCTTTACGGGAAGAGAATACCATGTAGGGAAGAGACCGGTTTTTAGGACTCATTTTTTGACAATAGCTGACTTGGGTGCCTCCCTTTCGAAGCTCTCAAGACTTGACTGTCTCCGACCATGGATCTACTGAGTCCTCCTCGCCACCAGCTGGGGGCTAGATCGCGCTACACTACTCCTCTATCTTCACGCGCCACTTATCCTTTCGAAGCTTGAATATGGATGTGAAGTGTACTCCTCTGCCAACCCCACTCGCCTGCGGATGTCTGGATTCGGTACATCATGCTGGTGTCCGTCTGGCAGCCGACCGGGGCAGTTTCAGGGTCTTCGCCAATCCAGTCTATTGGTGGATGCTGGTGTCCTCCCATTAGATCTTCAACGCCAGTCGCCGTCCTGTTAAGATGTTGGAGTATCGACCTCCAACGCCTCCCTACTCAATATCTTGCCGTGCTTAGGTCTTGTGATTCAGGATCGCAACTTTACAGGGGCTGAAGAAGCTTACCAAAGCTCCCTTCGTTTTTCCGATTGACAGCTATTATGGAACTGCTATCCTTCCACTGCTTTTAAACGATCTGCCCGCATAGGCCTACGACAGTCGGTCCATGGCTTCTCCCTCGAAGTGTCCTTTTGCAACGCCTTCCGCTCTCAAAAGTGGTCTTTACCTCTCGGCTGAGCGGTGCCCGTTTTTAGACCACTTTGCACACTCAGAGTCGTCCCTGTCTTTAACTGTGGTTCCAATCAGACGAAGTAGTTGGATACAGTGTCGTATTCCCCATCGTTAACAAAGGCGTCAGCTTCCAAGTGTTTGATCTGTTTTTTACGGCTGAAATAAGTGCGATTTTATATTGCTCTCTATGATTATTTTTAACCTTCCGGATGTTTCTTTTACATATTTAGTGTTCCTTGTAGTGATCTTCATCATATGTAATTTTACTCTCCCAATCCGCTGGGTGCATCCATCCTGGAATGGCTTTATCGTCTCATAGAGGCGCCCGGAGACGGTCCTTTTGTTTGGGTACCGCACATGTAGGTGTTTGCCGGTTAATGAGGAAAGCTGATGCTTGCAAAATATGCAGCGAAAAGACCACTCTATCGATCACATTTTAGCAGTGCCGCTACTGACTACGCTCGCAATCATAGAATCAGTTCACAACAGTTGGCAAGAACGTTGGAGATTACTATAGGGCAGAAATAAACTGCGCAACCATCCGCCCTAAGTATCGAGACTGGCGCTACTGGCAGTCTCTCCCGGAGATGGGAGACTGCCTTGGCCGATGCGATATTGGTCACACTCTATATACTCATGGGTTCCCTCATGGATGGGGCACCCTCCTTACTGTGAGATTGTTTTGTTCCCCCTAACTGTGCGGCACTTGCTGGTCGGGTGTTCCCAGTCTTGGGGACCTACATTTGCATTTTTGTCCCGTGTCGCTGGGTCGGACTGTGCTTACCGTCTCTCCTGGCATTGGAGAGGATGTGTTTTCTCGTCGGGGACATGGAAGTCCATCATTATTGAAGAATGCTGCCTTCTCACAGTTATGATGTTTTTTTAATATTAACTTAGATTGTTTTTAATGTACCTTGTTCTTTTATGTATTTCGTAATGTTCAATATTTTTATTCTAGCTTAATTTTGTTTGTTTAGTATTCTTTACATGTAATCATTTTGTAAGCAGGCGTCATAACCCCCAGTTGCGGCGCCTTAAAACAATAATCAATCAATCAAATTGTCCAATACCAGTCCATAAACACCGTTGGAAAGTGATGGGGCAAGGACGCCCCTTTGCCTCACTCCTGTATCACAGGGAAGAAGCTCGGATACACCTGCCCCACACTTCACAGCACTCTCGAGTCCGAATACAGACCCTTATCAACATAGTCCAGGACTATTTGGACGAACCCTCAGGTTGTAGATAATAAAAACGTGTCGATTGGTTTAATAAGAGTTGCTGATTTAAAATAAATTATACGAACATATGTTGGCTAGAACAAGTTGAAACATACAATATATAGCGATTCACAACTCAATATCAGATCAAGACGTACCGTGTGAAGAATCAAGTTCAAGACAGTGTTTAGCCTTCCGTGTTTTGTTGCACGAGCAGTAGGGAGTTGGAGAGGGAGAGGACCTTATGTAGCTGTGGTGTTGCCTGGAGGTGGAGTCCCGTGTAGACAACCAGCTTCATCGACCACACAAGTAAGCGAGCCCGAAGTGACCAAGTGGCGAAGGCGGTGAGGAAGGCAGGGCTGTCGCTCACCACCAACACTAACACGTTCCGTGACGCTTGTCTGACCTGCGTAGTGATTGTTATAGACGGATTACCTTAATTATCGGCCATTCACCTTGACCTCGGAACATTAGTCACTATATATAATCTAATATACTATAGGACTATAGGAGTAGGCGTGGGTCTGTCTGTCTGTCTGTTTTGGGTGGCCAAAACTGTAAATTCAATTTTGACGAGAGAAGGTTAAAACAAATCGCAAATAAACTGTAGGTGGTAAGCTGCTTGGTTCCATGTCGATTGAATAATTTTGAAGGGGGGTGTTGGGCTAAAAACACTTTTAAAAGTATTAGATTACATGAAGAAACTCTGCGGTAACGCTTTGCCGCATTTCACTAACTCCGTAGACTCATGGACTTACCGTTTTTGTGTAAGTGTGTGTGTGTGTGTGTGTGTGTGTGTGTGTGTGTGTGTATGTGTGTGTGGTCGATATTCTAATATATTCCACGCACGGCCAACTCTACGTCAGCCTGTTAAGGGTTGGCTGTGCTGATGCCGTCGAAGTGTTGGCGCCCCGTGAAATCACACTGAACTTAGTCTACCCCAAGGCACTTTGACCAGTGATCAACGACAGCAACAACACGATTGGAGTTTGCACTCACATTGTTGTCCAATATATACTACTACTACAAACATCAATACATGGGTCCGAAGGGCCCACACGCACTTGTTATGAATAGAGGCGTTTTTGGTTAAGGATATAGATACTACATACCGCTAGAATTTTAATTTCCTAATTCCTTTTGTGGACCTCAGAGATTGTTCATATACGAGTGGTTGTTCATAAAATTCTTATGGGAGTATTTAAATAAAAGTATAGATCAAGAAATATACATACACATGTGTAAAACCGATATATATTCATCCCTTGACGTTTATGGCCACATCAACAAAACTTTACAAAATATGTTGTTACCTCATTATAAGGCACGAAACCAACTTTAAATTAATTATAAGAATATGTACATAGAATTTTAGAACAACACTCGTATATGAACAATCTCCGAGGTCCACAAAGAAATTAGGAAATAGAATTCTGGCGGTATGGTTGTATCTATAATCCTTACAAAACACCTCATAACAGTGGTAAAATAAACAATGTAATGAAAAAAATATAAACTTCAAAACTAGCATAATGATAATAGTTTGAAATGATAATAAAAATGCTCTTTTTAGATTAGAAACAAAAACCAAGATACGATAGTTACCTGCGTGCGTGCGGGCGAGACCACTGAGGCCGATGACGGGCGGGAGATGCGTGTATACGGCTTTTGCGTGCGAGATACAGGGTTCTGGCCGCCACCGCCACCTGGAAGAGTCCCGGCCAGCGGTGCCCTGACTCCGGGGACGAGGCTCTACCCTGCAAAGTTTTGTTTTATTACTGTGACACAACCTCTTTGTCTCCACCAGGAGGGTTCTGGGTCTGCGTGACAGGGGTCCTGTACTGTCCTTGTTTCAGAAAGGGCGGGCAGCGTGACTTCTCTAAATTCTCAGCGTCTCCGTAGAGATAAAACCACATTTTGACATCGGGCGCTCCCAATACACTCCTTACAGCCTGGAGAGATTCACATTGCAGGTATCCCACAGTATAGAGGTCCCGAGGGCACAGAGGAATTAAACCGATTGAGACTGTCAAGGGCATACTCATGGGAAACGGTAAAGGGTCCTTCAACTTCTCAAGATGAAAAAAGTTATGGTACCTCTTAAGATTCTTTTGGATTTGCCCCTATGAAGCTTAAGTGTAGCAACACAATTTATGGATCATTTTGGGCAAAGACCCTCACACCCGGTAAACCTGCCAGTTCTGGAGGAGCTCCAACGAGTAAAAACGAGGATGTGGTTGATCTCCTTAAACTACCCCTCCGGCGTTACTATCCCATGCCCAAGCGGGAGATTTGGTCTTGAACCAAGAACCTGCCAATTCTCCAGCTTCGGGAACTCGCGAAATCGAAGGACAGAACTGTTAATTTTCCTGGTAACAGAGCCATGGGGGAGAATACATAACTTCATAGCATTTTTTACAGTTACAATAGTCGCTTTGAAGTGTCGCCCAAGACAAGAGTGTGTCCGAAGAGAATACTGGTCTAATAAGAGTCGAATTTGGCGTAGAACATCTTCTCTTCAGTTTCACACGCGCGGTAGAGCGTACAACAAGAGCCCATGAAACCCAGAGTGTGTTTTATCCTCACCCGCATTATAAGATAGATAAGTTTTCATTATCTAGAACTTTGAAAGTCCCAACTACAAGGTTATGACTATACAAAGCGCCGCAACGTCAGCACGAACTAGGGCGGACTGGGAACCGCTGACGAATGGCGAGGGACGTGCACATTTGCGAGGTCACGTCTCTACCAATCTTGCCACCCTGACGGGCTCACCCGCATTATAAGCTCATCTACCAGAGTAACCTCAACAACAGATGGCTGCAGTTTTCTGGAGATACCTATAGCTACTTCCCGGACACGGTGACCATTGCTCATGCCGGACCAGTAGTAGGTGTAACCCCCACTGCTAGTCTCGCCACTGCCAGGCCTCCTCGTCTCAGAGAACCCATCCCTCAGCCTACGGGAGCTCGCCGATAGGAGAGGTAGGCGATGATCGTCTGAGAGGCTCAGAACGTTCCAGGAGCCCATTCGTAGAACCCTCTGGAGGTGTATCCCAGGAGAGATCACAGGAGTGATTCTATGGGCAGGCGCCGCCTCTGCACCACCCCGGCCACCCCCACAAGAAAAAGAAGGCCTAGGGATAGGGGACCCTCCCATTTCGTTTAGAGTGCGAGATTCCCAAGGGCTTTGCCCCGCACTCGTCATAGGCACCCCCCCCCCTGCGTCGGCATTGGAGGGATAAGGTAATTTGGATGCTTTTGAGAGTATCAGATTAATACAAGTTCATAATCTGTAATACAGTATCGTAACTCTACTCAGCCATGATGGTAAGGCACACAGTTCACAGTTCACGCGTAGCTAGCGGATCAGCTGGATGCTGAAACTTAACCGTCATCGAGTGAGTGCCAGTTGATACGCGTCGAACACACTTCCGTTCAGACATGCGTAACTTCAAACTCTAACATCCATTGAGGCGTCGCTCAAAAACTGACATTCGGTGGGACGGGAGCGAGCCTCAACGCTTTCACAAAAATGTTCGCTCAGGTGTTACGCAGTGGACGTTACGAGGTCCCGTCCAAAACTGGCGTTTTGTACACGACGGAGCTACGTTAGATGTTCTGTTTGCGTGTGTGTACTCGGCTTTGGGGTATCCAGTGTTCTTTGAGCAGTTAGGATTACTTCAGTGTATTTCCCGCACAACATTACCGCCTTTCCTGACGTCATTCGTCTCGTCACTGCCTTTCCTGTTCTCGCATTGGCTCTCTGTGACCTCATGGCACACTGTGATGTGATTCGTCCCGGCACGTTGTTACTGTGTGTTACCAGTTGTTCATATTTGTATGTTCTTTTTTTGGGTTACCAGTCCACGGCCATCCCCCCACACAACACACAACACACACACACACACACACACACACACACACACACACACACACACACACACACACGTACTAATATACGCACACTCTCGCCGTTTTATGTGCTTCAGTGATATTTGGGTTTGGAGTGAGTGATGTAAAAAAAAATTGTTGTGTGATTTTACTAGCGTTTATGTATCGTCCCACCGTCCCTTTACCAACTTATTCAATATGCCTTACAGCACACTTTGATGCCCCTGTAGGTTCTGTGGTCTGTCGTACTTCTTTATTTCGCCTAGCAGCACCTTTAATGCCCATGTAGGTTATGTGGTCTGTGGTAATCAATGATTTCGCCTTGCAGCACACTGTATTGCCTCTGTAGGTTGTGTGGTCTGTGGTATTCATGCAATTGTTTAGCTTTTGCCAGCAACCTTTTAATGCCCTGTAGGCTGTGTAGTCTGTGGTACTTAAATATTTGCCTTACAGCACATTTGTGATGCTCCTGTAAGTTGTTTAGTCTGTGATAATAAATTTTGCACGTGTGTAGCTAAATATTCAGCACCTCAATGTCTGTTGCTCGGGGTTTTCGACTATTTGCACATATATAGCTTATTATACACAATTTTATACAATTGTAGCATGTGTGATCTTTTTTAAGCTTCAGCATACTTTTATTGCCAATGTTGCTGCGCGTTCTGCCCTATATTATTTTTGGGGGGGAGATTTTCCATGCTGTCCCGACAGACGCTTATCCCTCCCGGGAGGGACTTTGCTGCCTCGGCAGTGTTGTCCTTTTTCTGCCATTTAGGTAATAAACGGGTAGGAAGGCCTGACTGGCTAAGGCATCATCAGTCATCAGCCAATGACAAACTGTTTTTAAAAATTCCTCGACCAAAATCATAAGCCAACGAGACATATTTGCGGCTAGAAGGGCATGCCACACCCGCCTTTCTCCTCTCACTGCTCTGTCATCTCAACATTTTAACTCGTTTATTTTGGAATGCTTGCGTTTTAAGGAGATCTAATGTATCAGATATTAAGATATATAAGGAAGGACCCTGTGTTGATAGTGATTTTAGTGTAGAAGATGTGATGGAGGTTAAAATAATTAAATTAGTGTTACCGGGTGGAGGAAAGAAGTTTTCCTCGTCACTCCCCGTCGCCCCGTCAACTAAACACCTTTAAATCCCCCTTTAAATTTAAAGTGACACACGGTGCTACACTGATCTAGATAATGACACGTGATGTAACAGATCACCAAAATCCTACGATATAATAACGTAATAAGACGTTAAACCTGCTCATCCTACTAGCGGAGGAGCGGACGGCCTGGCCCGCCCTGTCTTCTCTCATAACATAAGAAACATAAGAACATAAGAAAATAAGGAAGCTACAAGAGGCCGCGAGTCCTACACGTGGTAGTTCCTGCCACCTAACACTACCTACATCCACCTTTCATCCCCAATCCATGAAACTACCAGCCCTCTTTAAAGCTCCCTAAAGACTTCGCACTAACTACCTGTCACTGAGTCCATTCCATTCATTCACCAACCCAAATTTGTGAACCAGTTTTTCCCTATTTCCTTTCTAAATCTACGCTTTTCCAGCTTGAATCCGTTACTTCTTGTTCTACCCTGGTTAAAAGTCGTAAGAATTTTTCCCTACCTCTCCTTTTTAAATCCCTTTATCCACTTAAAAACTTTATCAGATCGCCCCTTACTCTGCGCTCTCGAGTGAGTGTAATTTTAATAACTTCAATCTCTTCTCATAACTAAAGTTACGCCATCCCTTGTATATTTTGGCCATCCTTCTCGCACTGTTTCTAACAAGGCTATATCCATCCTGTAATATGGAGACCAAAACTGAACCGCATAGTCTGGGTGAGGCCTGACTAGAGCCAGATAAAGCTTTAGAAAAATTTCCGCACTTCTTTTTTTAACATTCTGGTAATAAATCCTAATACTCTATTAGCTCTATTTCTGGCCTCAATACATTGTTTCCTGGTCGGAGGTCTGGGCTCACCCTCACTCCAAGATCTTTTTCACCTTCTGATCTTTCAGCGATACATTGCTTATGGTGTATCTATTACCAGGGTTTTTTTTTACCAACATTCATAACGCTCATTATCAATATTAAATTCCATCTGCCACTGGACTGCCACTCGTTAAGTTTATCTAAGTTCCCTGCAAAATGTTTACATCCGACTGTGATCCAATAATCCTACCTACCTTAGTATCATAGCAAACTTGCTGATATCACTGCTAATCCCCACTATCCCAAGTCGTTGATGTAAATAAAAAATAGTAATGGATCCCAAAACAGACCCTTGGGAACTCCACTTGTCACCCGTCCCCATTCAGATTTGAACCATTAATTGTAACCCTTTGTTGCCTATTACTTAGCCAAGCTCTGATCCAATGAAGAACCTTCCCATCTATTCCATGAGCCTTAACTTTATTTAAGAGTCGCTCGTGTGGTACTTGGCAAATGCCTTACTAAAGTCCAGATATATTATATCATAATCCTTATCATTATCTGCCGTCTCATAAACTTTCCCATAAAAACTCAATAAATTGGGAGACATGACACCCCTTTGGGGAATCCCTGTTGTGAATCATGATCAAACTATGTTTATCTAAGTGCTCTCTAATGTTTTTTGCAATAATAGATTCCAATAATTTACCCACCACTGAGTTAGGACTTTCGGACAATAATTTGACTTTAGTCCTCTGTCTCCCTTCTTAAATATGGGAACAACATTTCCTTTCCTCCACAATAATGGCAAAATCGCCATCTCAACCGATTTCCTAAAAATGTGCACTAACGATCACTAACAACTCCTTGCATTCCTTTAATACCCTGGGATACACTTATCTGGTCTGGCGATTTTAAAAATTTCCTTTTATCTATACCCTTGCACCATTTCCCTAGTTATCACAATATCTTTGAGTTTCTCACCTCATCGCTTCCTTTGAACATCTGTTCACATCAGGTATCGTCTGTGTATCCTCCTCGTAAAAACACTTAGGAAATAATCATTTAGACTTTTACACATATCCTCATCCGTATTTTAAGACCTCACCCTGTCCTGACCTTAACGGCCCAACTAATTCCCTTGTCTGGTTTTATATACCTGATAGAACCCCTTTGGATCACTTTTCGCCTGCCCTGCTACTTTAAAATCTCATAATTGTTTTTGCAGCTCGAGTTAATTTCTCACTGTCCCTTTCCCCTCACGTTATACTGTTCTTTGCTTACCAATCCTGCCCTTTAACTTAAATAAATGTTTCTTTTTACTCCAATGTTGTGTTTAACTTAGTGGTCATCCATTTTGGATCACTCTTTCTGGACCTTATTTCCCTATAAGGGAAAATTTTTTTTCTGTCCGTCAATTATATTCCTTACAAAGGAGGATAATCTTCCTCAGCCCCCACCTCACTTCCATTTCTAAACTCTCATATTACCTCCTCATCCCCGACTCACTTCCCTGTCTAACCGCACTAATACCTCCTCAGCCCTGACCTTTACTACCATTTTTAACCCCAAATAAATGTTCCCTTTTTATAATTTTTGGTTTTCAGTGGGCATCCCTGGTCCTTACCTGGGAAATTTCTCCTATAAAAATAATTCTTTTCTTCCGCAAATTCCCTTTTTTAAATAGGTATTAAACTTTCCCACCCTTTCTCCACTTCCATTTCAATCTTCTCATAAATTATCTAAATCCCAACACCCACATTGTAACAAACGCCTATTTTCAGCAAAAGACTAATATTACTCCTATCTCCGAGCTGATTTAAGTTATCCTGATTCATATTTCCATTCATCGCCCTGTCCTTTAAAACCCTCAATAAGATTTCTCCCCCACGCTGCATTATACTCAGGTTGTTTATTTCCTTCCATAATTGAGCTTTCCTCTTCATGCTTGACCTATCCAACCCAAAAAATTTCTCAGTTCCCTCCGAACCTCACCCATTATAACTCTATCTGTCAGTTTTCATAACATTATTCCCTCATAAGCATCCTTGCTAAACGGAATTCCATCGCCTCCCTGTCTTAATATTATACCCAGCTATCATTTCTAAGTATTTTGAATATCCAACCATGTTTCTGAGCTATTATATCAAATTCCCTTAACGAATCCTCTAAACATCTTGTTAAAAATCCTACATTTTGTTAGTAGACCTTCAAAACTCCTCTTATTTGGTCCTTTTCCTTATTTAACAACCCCCCTATCTTCTTCTACGAATCACTTTAGTCCCTGCCTCTGAAATCCCAGTTATTTCCTTACCCGACACAAGTGCTACTCCCTGGTTTCTTCTTAAAAAACTGAGTGCAACCTCTTTCCAAGGGATTCACAAATCGAAAATCCTTTCTCGAAAGTACCCATTCCGGTAGATTATCCAAAAGATCTAGCGTCTACAAAGCCCCAAACCTTGTCTTTCATAAAAGTTGCCACAGCATAAGCAAACCTGGCATCCCAGTGTCAACAAAGCGTCTTAACCCCACACCACGGACCCCACCCCGTCCTAACTTTACCTAATTCTTAACCCAGCAATCCTCACTTCCACACCTAACACCTTTCCCCACATACAGACATGGTTTCCCTTGATTATGCCTCAATATTATCACTAAAAGCCATCCCTTCCTGGTAATCACCACTTCAGGCAATCCTCTCTGTACAAATGCGTCCAGAGTCTTGATATCACCACAACCAAGATTTTCCTCTGTATTTTCGTCCACCTTCCTTAAACCCCCGTCTTCCTCTTCACCCCAATACCTGAAATGCTTTTTGCCCAAAAACCCAGGGCATGTTACCCTTTTTTCCCTTTTGTACCCCAGAATCAACCACCTGCATCATCCCCCTTGGTGACTTCTGGCCATCCTTTAGTAAGAGCCCGGGCAGTGCCTCTACCCTCCAAAGGGACTTCGATGTGTACTCAAATCATCACTTCCCCTCCAATAAGTCCACCCATTCCTGTTCCTCACCAGGCTTTTAATCGCCACTCAACAAGTACCTTTAGGTCTCGACCCATGTCCTGGTGGAAGCGCACGGAGTTTCGGACAAAAGGAGTTCCCCCACATAGTGATCCAAGAAGGCGTTTGACTCGTGCATCTAACACCTCGGAATCCCACTTCAAGGATTCCTCAGGACTATTGTTGATAACGCCGTACTGGGTGAGATGCTGAATTGGGCAGGTTATCCAAACTCTTTCCGTGCATCAGGAGTGAGGGCTTTTCGTCCTTGCCCACACTTTCAAACGTTGTATACTGGGTATGCAAAGGTGTAATCAAGTGATTTCCCGTGGCAACACCCAAGATCATCGATCTTGTTTTTCCCCATGACAGTAACTTGCTAGTCGAGAGGTTGTGAGCCTCCCAGGCCACAACCAAAGCCTTTGGGTTTGATGGTCTCCTGCTAACCACGGTCAGGTCGTTTGGAGACTTACGAGATCAAGCAGTAAGTCTGTTCACGGTGGCGAGGACATTGAGATCTGGAAGTTTTACCTATTGGTAGCCCGTCCATAATGCGGCGGGTCCACCAAGAAGTCTTACGGCGGATTGGCATAGCCACGGTGTTATGGAATCGCTCAGGGGAGATTGGCGTTGTCGGTACCTGTGCAGAGGACAAGATCCGATTTCAAGTCGCTTGTGATCCTGTCTACTCTATGGTGTGAGACATGACACTAAATAGTGACTTGAAGAGATGAATCAATGCCTTTGGTAATAAGTGTCTTCGCAGAAAACATGGGGTATCCTGGATGATTACCCTGTCAAATTAGCGATTGCACCGTGAGACTGAATCGAGGCCTATTACCCGCATAGTCCGTTAGCGCCAACTTCGGCTATATGGAGTGGCACGCTACCCTGAAACCGAAACCTTCCCATCGGGTTGTATCTGTAAGAGGACAATCCGGCGTGGAGGAGGCCAAGGGGGCGCCCACAAGGCCGTGGCTGGGGCAAGTCGATGTTTCTTGTCGAGAGCTGTTTGGTATGGGAAAGAAGCCTGCATGGGAACTCGCGCGTGGTGACCCCGGGAGTGGCGTCGTAGGGTGGGCGAGGCGACGCGCCCCCGGGGTATGCCCCCCAAAGATTGATTGATTGATCGCCTACAGAACAGACTTAAGCGCCACTGCACACCCCTTTACTACACGCCCCTCGACACTTCTCCCCCCATCTACCACACTCGGTTCGACCCCGGCTTCCTTCACTTCACCCTCTCCTCCAACTTCTCTCCCACTCCACACCTCCACAAACCCTCCTCCCACAACATAACAACACCATCGCCTCCACTAGCCATGTCGACGCTAATCTCTGCACCTGCCCACTTAATGGACCTGACTCAACACACACGGAGCTACTCCTCACCCCGTCTTGTCTCTCCAAACGACAAAACTGACGACCGTAACACACCGTTATCCGCCTCACCTGTGCCTTCCTGAAGACAGGTCAGCTGCCACGCCTGTGATAGCCCAATAGGATCTCACCAGGGATCAAAAGGGTTCCCAAGGGGCCCTCGCAGCCCTACTAAAAATTACTGCTATCTCCGCAACCATGATGGCATGATGCTGCTGCCGCGGCCCATATGCCATATAGCCGAAGTTGGCGCTGACGGACTATGCAGGTAATAGGCTCGATTCAGTCTCACGGTGCAATCGCTGATTTGACACGTAATCATCCCCGCGATACCCATGATTTTGCGAAGACACTTATTACCAAAGGCATTGATTCGTCTCTTCAAGTCACTATTTAGTGTCCATGTCTCACAACCTAGAGTAAGACAGGGGTCACAAGCGACTTGAGATCCGACTTGTCCTTTTGCACAGGTCCGACAACGCAAATCTCCCGTGGGTAGTCCATAACACCGTGGGCATCCAATCCGCCGTAAGACTTCTTGACTACCCGCCGTCAATGGACTGCGTACCCAAAGGGATGTAAACTTTCCAAAATCTCAAGTCCTCCCCGCTCGCACGCGAAATAGCCCAAACACCGTTTGGCTTATAAACCAAGGGGGTCCCCNAAGTCCCACAGGCACACCCTTGTCTCCGTGAAGACACCACACACAGAACACCTGCCTACTTTACCTACAGCTTCCTTGAACCGCCGTAGCAATTCCTCACTTCTTACACACTCAACATCATTTCCCCCAGCACTCAGGCAGACGATGGGCTTTTTCCCTTGATCCGCCATGCACTCAACTATCTTATCACTAACATAGCCTATCCCCTTCCCTGGGTAACTCACCGACTTCATGCGCATCCCTTCTCTGTCACAGAACCTGCTGTCGAGATGTCTAACCTGACTATCACCAACAACCAAGATTTTACCTTCGGGTGATGATGTATCGTCCACCTTCCTTACCTCCGTATCTTCCTCTTGCAGCCCCGAGAGTACCTGAAATGCGTTCGTGCACACACCATGGTCATTGTTTACCTTTTTCTCCTTTGGGCGTGTACCACCATGCTCAACCACCTGCCATTCATCCCTCCTTGGTGACTTACTAGAGACCACTCCTTTAGTAGTAGCCCGAGGCACGTCTCCCTCAGGTACCCCTCCAGGTACATCCCTCGCATGTGCCCCTCCACTCAAATCACTCACTCCACCTCCACACTTAAGAGATCGTATCTCTATCTCCTGCTTCCTCACCACGCTTTTCAAATCGCTCACTTCACTTACGAAGTACCTTTTCAGGTCATCGATCGCCTAGTGTCCTGGTGGAACGCCGACGTGAGTTTCGACAGGGGATGCTTGCAGCCTATGTTGATCTCAAGAAGGCGTTTGACTCAGTGCATCGTGAGTCACTCTGGGATCTTCTGCGACTTCGAGGGATTCCTGCAAGGACTATTGGTTTGATAACTGGTCTGTATTCTGGGACTGAGAGTGCTGTGAAGTGTGGGGCAGGTGTATCCAGCTTCTTTCCTGTGAATACAGGAGTGAGGCAAGGGTGCGTCCTTGCCCCATCACTTTTCAACGCTTGTATGGACTGGGTATTGGACAAGGTTGTAGATCAAAGTGATTGTGGAGCATCCGTCGGCAACACCAAGATCACTGATCTTGTTTTTGCCGATGATGCAGTAATCTTTGCTGAGTCGCTGGAGGTCCTGGTGATGGCTCTCGAGGCGCTGCACGAGGAGGCAAAGCCTTTGGGACTTGAGGTCTCCTGGCTCAAGACCAAGGTCCAGGTGTTTGGAGACTTACTAGATCAAGCAGTACAGTCTGTTCATGCGTGTGCGAGGACATTGAGATCTTGGAAAGTTTTACATACCTTGGTAGCGCAGTCCATAATGACGGCGGGTCACGTCAAGAAGTCTTACGGCGGATTGGCATAGCCCACGGTGTTATGGACTCGCTCAGCGGGAGTATTTGGCGTTGTCGGTACCTGTGCAGAAGGACAAAGATCCGGATCTTCAAGTCGCTTGTGATTCTGTCTTACTCTATGGTTGTGAGACATGGACACTAATAGTGACTTGAAGAGATGAATCAATGCCTTTGGTAATAAGTGTCTTCGCAGAATCATGGGGTATCGCTGGGATGATTACGTGTCAAATAGCGATTGCACCGTGAGACTGAATCGAGGCCTATTACCTGCATAGTCCGTCAGCGCCAACTTCGGCTATATGGGCATGTGGCACGCTACCCTGAAACCGATCCTTCCCATCGGGTTGTATCTGTAAGAGACAATCCGGCGTGGAGGAGGCCAAGGGGGCGCCCACAAGGCTCGTGGCTGGGGCAAGTCGATGTTTCTTGTCGAGAGCTGCTTGGTAGGGGAAAGAAGCCTGCATGGGAACTCGCGCGTGGTGACCACCGGGAGTCAGTGGCGTCGTAGGGGGGGCGAGGCGACGCGCCCCCCGGCGCGTATTGCCCCCAATGATTGATTGATTGATCGCCCTACAGAACAGACTTTAAGCGCCATGCACACCCTTCACTACACGCCCCCTCGACACTTATCCCTCCATCTTACCACACGCGGTTCGACCTCGGCTTCCTTCACTCACCCTCTCCTCCACTTCTCCTCCCCATCCACACCCCACAATACCCTCCTCTACAACACTAACCAACACCATCGCCTCCACTAGCCATGTCGGATCGCTAATCTCTGCATTGCCCACTTAATGGACCTGACTCAACACACCACGAGCTACCTCCTCACACGTCTTGTCTCTCCCCAAACGACAAAAAACGACGGACCGTAACACACCGTTATCGCCTCACCTGTGCCTTCCTGGAAGACAGGTCAGCTGCCACGCCTTTGATGTGTTAGCACCTAGGATCTCACCAGGGATCAAAGGATTCCCTCAAGGGGCCCTCGCAGCCCTACTAAATATTACTGCTATCTCCGCAACCATGATGGCCATGATGCTGCTGCCGCGGCCATATGGCACTATAGCGAAGGTTGGCGGGACGGATTTTTCAGTATGACCAGGGTAATAGGTCTCGATTCAGTCTCACGGTGCAATCGCGATTTGGACACGTAATCATCCAGCGAGTACCCCAATGATTCTGCGAAGCACACTATTACCAAAGGCATTGATTCGTCCTTCAAGTCACTATTTTAGTGTCCATGTCTCACAAAACCATTAGGAGTAAGACAGGGATCACAAGCGACTTGAGATCCAGATCTTTGTCCCTTCTGCACAGGTACCGACAAACGCCAAATACTCCCGCCATGAGCGAGTCATAACACGTGGGCTATGCCAATCCGCCGTAAGATTCTTGACGTGAACCCGCCGTGCATTATGGACTGCGCTACCCAAGGTATGTTAAACTTTCCAAGATCTCAATGTCCTACGCCACACGCATGAAAAGACTGTACTGCTTGATTAGGAAGTCTCCGAAACACCTGGACCTTGGTCTTGCGCCAGGAGACCTCAAGTCCAAGGCTTTGCCTCCTCGTGCAGCGCCTCGGAGATCATCACCAGGACCTCCAGTTATTGTATTGATTGAGTATATATGATTTTTTGTTCACTGCATCATCGGCAAAAACAAGATCGTGAGATGGGTGTTGCCGACGGATGCTCCACAATCACTTTTTTGATCTAAAACCTTGTCCAATACCCAGGCCATACGAGCGTTGAAAAGTGAGGGCATAGGACGCCCGTTGCCCTCACTCCTGTACTCCAACAAGGAAGAAGCTGGATCACCTGCCACCACACTTCACAGCACTCTCAGTCCCAGAATTAAAAGTAATTAGACCCAAATTAACCCCAGTCCGGGTTAAATCTATGATAGGAAAGCGAGATGATGGGGTTCGACCTCCTAAATATTCATTGTATGCGATGACATTTTGCACACAAGAAAGAGGAATGCAAACACGAAAAAAAGCAGATGTGTGTGGAGAACGGCTTGTGCACTTTGTTTGAGAAATCTTTACCCCCTCCTCCTTGGTACCACCCCTTTAATTATATATATATATATAGATATATTATATATATAATAGATATATATATATATCTAGATATTATATATATATATATATATATATATATATATATATATATATATATATATATATATTATATAATAATATATATATATATATATATATATATAAATATATATATATATATATATATAATATATATTTATTATAATATAATAATGTATTTTATTGTTAGGTATATATATAGATCTACTAAATAGATATATACATTATGATATATATAGATATATAATAATAGATATATATATATATATATATATATTGTTACGTGTAACGTAATTGTAAATGTGGTGGGGGGGGGAGGCATAGTCTGTGTATGTGAGTCGTGGGTGTATGAGGCGAGGGGGAGGATGGCGGCAGTGTGGGTGTAGATGGACGAGGGGGGAGGCGCGGCTAGTGTAGGCGTGTAATGAGGCGAGGGAGGCTGCGGCAGTGGTAGCACTAGCAAACGAGAGGAGGGTTGCCCAGAGAGCTTCTACCGAAGAGGTTGTTTTCACTCGGGTGATTTAACATGGCGCGCCCATTTTGATTTCATGACGGCAGCGATCCTAGCGGGCAGGGGGCTCTGGACAGTACGCTGTGCAGAAAGAGGGGAATCTCATCCCTTTGGTGATGCATGGGGTAGTTAAGGAAGGTGGGAGAGACGGGAAGGAAGGAGATATGAGAGAAGGAAAAGGAGGGAAGAAGGAGTAAGGAAGAAATTGAGGATGAAGAGTCAGAAGAGGAAAACTGACGAGGAAAGAAATAAGGAATCAAAAAGAAGGGAAGGAATCCTTACACCACCATTAACCCATTCACCACACACCCATTCACCACCCATTTACCCCACACGGCATTACCCATCTTCCCCGCCCCACTCATCACCCTTACCCATCACCCCACACCCCCATTCACACCCATTACCACACCCCACACCCATTCACTCCGTGACGTTGGTATAAAATATGTTTATGCGTCAATATAAACAAACCGCGACCTTTTGCTCTTTCCGCTCTAAGTGCCACCCTTGTGTAAATTGCTCAAAGTTTCGCCCATCACTCAAGTCACCTCTCGCGTACCACAATGTTTGTTTGTACCAAATATCTAGTGCAAAGTGACCTGGGATTTAATTTTCACCAGTAATTTCACTTTAATGTTTTTATCTCACCGATGCCAATTCACAGAGATGTTACTCCTGGTTTCACTAATTGTTCAAGGATGATGAAGGAATTACCAATTAGGAATTCGTCCTGCACAGTCTGTACTTCCTGTCCTGTTTGGGGCCTCTGAGGCCTGTCACCAGGCAATGGCAGGCAGTTCGGGCTCCCGTATACGGGATAAAAGTGCTTTTTTTCATCATTGATCTGTTTGCACTGTGTAGGAAGTGCAGGTGTTTGTCAGGTTTGTCATTCTGGGACACGCTCCCGAATTATATTTGCTGGCTGCGGCCTTCCCTGGATATACCCTTGGCAAGATAAAGCAATCGTGATATAGCCAGGGGGGTCAGGGCCAAGTACGGAAACCATGTGTGTGACGTCCTATAACGATCATTACAATACGCTGTCAAGCAACCCCACCACGCGTGTCACAAAGGACGCACAGGATAACACTGTGGGGGGGGGGGGAAGCTTCCGGCTCAGATGGCATTTAAAAGCTCCAGGTTGAAATGAATTAAAGACTGCACTAGTACCGCTATCTAGATGGAAAGCCTGAAATTCACAATGGTTTCAGGAGACTATTGTTTACTGCGATACACCAGTTAATATCCTTGTGTGGAGCAAGTGGTCTCGAGGTTATAGTATTTCTTATTTATTCGATAGCCATAGTGGGCGGCTTGTGTACGGCACAAAAAAAAAAGGTTCGCCGCAAATCTCCTGTCAATCGCTATAATTATGTTTTACTTTGTTTTTCGTTGTAATTTTTAATTTTCCTTAGTAGTATCATATCAACCTAATTTTGTCTTGTTATGCTCTTCTGTGTTCACAGTGTGGCGTCAATATCCATTTTCATTGTATCCAAAAACTTGTCTTGCCGCACAGATGTTACCATGTTTCATCCGTTCGTCACGAAAATTTATTTTCTTAAGGTACAAATAAGTTAAGATTCCATAACTCCCAATCAATGATCACGGTACCACAACCACGATAAGCCTTAGTCAATTTACCTTAACTCTTCCATGGCAGCCAACGTGCTGCGTTTTAACTATCCACTCCCTGTGTCCCTATTAATATGATAGATACGTTTTAATATAGTTGCGATCATTTCATTACAAGTACTATTACTCCACTCTTTCTTCAGACATCTCGCTTAGTGTTGTTAGAGTCTTAGTAATAGAAGGATTTCTGATCACAAAGTTAAATCGAAGACATTCATTATTTTGGTTTTTTAAAACAATATTTTTTGTCAAGTCAAGTCTACTTTGTGATGCTTATCAGTTTCTTCGGAGAAAACGCACTCCATCGTTACAAAACTGTTATTCTTATTTATTTATTGTCATGCCCATTTGTCTGAGTTATGTGAATATTCATTAAATCTATCAATAATGATCCTTTGTATTTATATGTTTATATTACTTACCTATTATTTCGATGTCTATTTATCTATATATTATCTGTATATTCTCTCTCCTCTTATTTCTCTATTTGTCTATGTAGATTTAGGAGCATTTAAAATAATAGGAAGCAGTATCGGACATATAATTCGGATTTAAAATAAATACTTTAATCACCTATATAATTGTCAGCAAATTACTTCAAAGGACATCTTAGAATGGACCGCATGTATACGGCATACAGCGTGATGCAAGGTCTATTGGAAAAAAAAAACCAAAAAACTACTCGCGTTCTTACCAGTCAACATTTCTATTACGACGAACAAAGAGGATAACTTTACATCATGAAATATTACCAGGGAATTACACAGCTTGGAAAAGGTGTCACCAATGAAAACAGAGATGACGGAACGGATTTCAACTTTCTTGCCACTTGGACATCCATCTGCGACAGTAACCAAAGAATAATTATGAGGGCAAAAGTAAACCTGACATTTGAAATGAGTGACGTTGTTTCGCCGCTTAGCCGAGGTAGGAGTACGAGACAAGTGTGTTGGTGGTGGACGCATGTGAGAGTCGATTAGGTTAATCATCTAGTTGTTCTTATCAGTCCGGAATAAACAAAGGTAGTGATTCTTTGGATGCTTGTTCAGGCATTTCATCTTCTTTGTCGGTCTTCTGTCTTTACTTGTTCTATCTGGCTTGTTGTTGTTTATGTATTTTTTTCTACGTCCAGATGTCTATCCCTCTGTGTATGTATTCTTTATGTCTCTCGGTCCATCCACCTCAGCATCACAATCTTCAATGGTTATTGCTTGTAAATGATGTAGCAAGTATTATGAGTAATCTAATAGTTGTCAGTGCATTGGATATTAATGTATGATATAAATCAGGCTCTATGCCTAACACGTTTAGCGTATTTCTTCCCACTTTTTTTTAATAAAAAGCAATAAGAATGATCTTTTAATGTCATTCCGTTATTGTAGCTGAGCAAATATATGTGATCGTCTGTCTTGTATTGTGACACAAGGATGGCATCCAGCCGCCTTGGATCCACTTGTAACGCACGCCGCTATGGCGCCACCGTTACATCACGCCCATACAATGTGTTGGGAAGAGAGAGGCCCGTCTAGTACAGGTAAGCCCTCACGTCACCAAGCATCAGAAACACAGGAAAGTCTGGACACATGTGCTTTCTACGGCACGGTCCACCCTGCAGGCTCCGAGACCACCATCCTCCCACCATGGTGGTGCTGTTAGGTAATTTTTTGGTTTAGGGCATCTGCGAATGGTAAATAAGTCAACTTCATTGATGAAGGCATCAGTGTCTCTCACGAAAAACGTAAGAGGAATGGCATTTAAAAACCAGTAATAAGACGCTTAATCGGGCCGAAGGACGAGGATGAGCCCGTAGATTAGAACACCCGCCGCACGTGCGACGTGCGCGTCACCCGGAGTTGGAACCTGTGTTATGTGACATTGCTAGGTTTCTCAGCTTTTAGCGCAAGATAAACGTTGTTAACACTCCTCATACGGCACGGCGTAACACGCCAATGCGGACCCCTCACGTGAGACCAAAACTGTCAAGACAAAATGGATTTGAATCGCATCTAGAGATGGGCGAAAACGCTGTCAATTTTTTTTTCGGACAAGCGGGCCATTCCAAAAATACTAAGCTTCTGAAAACGAGACGGTTCCCCGGTCGGGTTCGGGTCGGGTCGGCGCCTTAAGTGAGAAAAACTCCACCGTCTCCAGTGAGGGACTCGCCGGTCGCTCGTAACTAAAACCCACACCCGGCATTTATAAAACCTCTTTAAGTTGATTAGTAGCCAAGCCCCCTGTAATGGCTAACCTAACAAGAACCCCACGAAGGGATGTCCTAGCGCTAATAAAAGGTGTGTTGATGTCTGCGTCCACCTGTATGGAGGTTCTGAAACCCGTGTGTGTCCCGCATGTTCCTGTGTGGCCTCTGAGCGCGCACGAGAATTCATATCGTTCGAGTACCTTATTGTATTAAACTTACGCTTTAAGATAAAATTAATGGGTTGTTCTAGTGGAAGGTTATATTCAAGAAGAGCAGTCCGAGATAGCATACCTTCGCAAAAGCTGAACAAATATTAGACTGGTTTGAAATACTCTCACACAAATAAAACACTTTTTTTCAAATCGATAACTGACCTAAATAACTTAGCATACCTTAACTAATAATATGATACAAAACCCAAACCTAAACCTTTATTATTACACTAAACTACTCTACTTAACCCTAAAGCAAACCCCACGTGTGCCTCCTAAGCCAGTGTATAGGCCAGCGTCCTCCCACCCACAAACAATGAAGAAAATAAAGTCCAACAAAAATATGCGATTAATAAAACGCACGTCTAAATCTATCAGAAAAAAAGTCCAATAAAAAAATTACCGGGATGATGAGAAACCAAATATGCAATACTAAAATCAATATATTTTTAAATATTACATATTTTTCTGTTGTTGTTGTTCACGGAGAAAATGTGTTTAATGTGTGTGTGTGTGTGTGTGTGTGTGTGTGTGTGTGTGTGTGTGTGACTCTGTTTTTGTGTGTGTGGTGTTTTATGCTCGCTGTTGTGTGTGTGTGTGTGTTGTGTGTGTGTGTGTGTGTGTGTTGTGTGTAAAACAGAATACTTCCTATGCTATTTTAGGAAAAAATGCCAAAAACACATACACACACGCACACACACACATACACACATACACACACACACACGCACACACACACACATACACACGTACACACATACACACACACACACACACACACACACACACACGCACACACAGACAGATAAGATAAGATTTTCATCCTATCTAGACACTTTGCAAGTACCAACTACAAGGTTATTGACTATACAAAGCGCCGCCACGTCAGCATGAAAACTAGGCGGACTCGAACCGCTGACGAATGCACAGGGACGCGGCACATTGGGAAACATTTGTCGGTGGGCGATTGAGATAAGTAAAGCGATAATGCGTAAAGCGATAATATCGCTTTAACCGAAAATTTTACGCTTATCGTTTAATCGCAAGAACGGAAAAAACTTATTTCGCTTATTATTTATTACGCTTTCAAATTTCCCGCGATAAAATCCAGGCGATAAAGTAGAGAAGATTTCTACGAAAAAACGTTACGCGGAGGAGGTTACAGGCTCATTGTACGCGGCCAAACAGATGCAGGCCAGGCCTGGCGGGCCCGCGCTTCTGTTGTCAGTTTCTTTGAATAGCCCCCCAAACTGGACGCATCTGATCTCAGCTCTGTGTTTCATTGTGCTACCAGCGATCCAAAGCTTCTTTGTGTGTTATAACTTATATATACTTAATTCTTATTGTATATTGCTATCTTAACTAAATATCTAATTAATATATATTAGTTTTATATATTTTTTGCGTTTTGAGGTGCGCCTCGCGCGTGCGAACGTCGCGTGTACGAACGTCGCGTGATTTTGTGTTTTAACTTTTCCTTTTCAGGAAATCGTTTAGGTTTTTGCGTTTTATATTGCGTTATTAATTAGTGTCGCGGCGGGCGCGCTTCATTGTTCGAGAATAGTGAATTTAGTGATTAGTGAGTGTCAAGATGTCAGGCAAGAGGACAGTGGAGGACTTTTTCCGCGTGGAGGCCAGCAGCAGTGATGTGACTCAGGAAAGGGAGCGGAACATTTCCGGGAGTTCGGGATCTGTGGACATTCCCACCATCTCCCGCTCGAGCTCCCTCATGTCCCTGGGCAGTGAGCCAGAGGACAGCCGCCCTGGCACCCAGGCCAGTGACCAGGTAGACGTTGTGATTGCGGGTGGCTGCAGTATTTCGAGCCAGGAGCTGCAGACCATCAAAGACAAGATGGCCGCTCAGCGAGGAGGTCAGCGCCGACCCATTTGCAGAGCTGTGTGACACAACCCAGGCTGACCAGGAGGACGACCTGGAAGAGGACATCAAGAAGGAGCTGCTGGCTTGGAAGAGGAGCAAGGAGGTAATAAGACTATTGTGCTTAAAACTTATTGCTTTGTTCTTACATACTAGCAAATGTAATGTTGCGATAAAATGTTGCGATAATTGCGCTAACAAATGTAATATTGCGATAATATAAATTAAATATTTGTAATTGTTGCAGGCAACACTGAAGAAGTCGCACTTCCCAGCAAAGTATAGGGACCAGTGGGTGACCCTCTTCATCAAGTACAACACTGGGATCCCAAGCTCAGCAGCAGTGGAGCGATTATTCAGCACAGCTGGGGACGTCCTGAGGCCAAAGAGGGTGTGCCTCAGTGAGGACAACTTTGAGTACCTGGTAAACCTAAAGGGAAACCTCCACCTCCTCAAGCAGAAGTTCAAGGTGCCAAGGGGGGTGGATGAGGAGATGTTTTAAATTGTTGTATTTGTGTTTGTGATGTTGTGCTGTGATAGTTTTGTTAATTTGTCTTCATTAAATGTTGTTATAAAGTAATAAAATGTTAATTTCGGGTCCTTTAGTCTTTTATTAAGTAATATATGGTGTTTTAAGTGTAAAAAAGAGGTTTTTAAATGCATAAGTAGCAAAAATAGAGTATTTTTGGATTTATCGCAGGATTTATCGCTTATCGCTTTAAGGTATTTTGGAAATTTATCGCTTTATCGTTATAGGACTTAGCGGAAAAATTTATCACTTTATCGTTATCGCTTTATCGCAAAATTTATCGCCGCCCACCACTGTTGGGAACTCACGTCTGCACACACAGACAACTTTATCAAAACGCAAGAAGAGGAAAAAAACACGAAATGACGAACGAAGAAAGGGAAATAGAGGACAGGTGAAGGAAGGAGAGGGTGAAAGAAGGAGAGAGTGAAAGAAGGAGAGAGTGAAGGAAGGAAAGACTGAAGGAAGGAGAGAGTGAAAGAAGGAGAGAGTGAAAGAAGGAGAGAGTGAAAGAAGGAGAGAGTGAAGGAAGGGGAGAGTGAAGGAAGGAGAGAGTGAAAGAAGGAGAGAGTGAAAGAAGGAGAGAGTGAAAGAAGGAGAGAGTGAAGGAAGGGGAGAGTGAAGGAAGGAGAGAGTGAAGGAAGGGAGAGTGAAGGAAGGAGAGAGTGAAGGAAGGAGAGAGTGAAGGAAGGAGAGAGTGAAGGAAGGAGAGAGTGAAGGAAGGAGAAGGTGAAAGAAGGAGAAGAAACAGACACACAGGCAGACACAGTAAACACCAGAGCAGCCTGAGCAATAAAGAACACACCTGTCCATCCACTATGCCTCGCCACACCTGTAATGGATGTTCCCAGGCAAGTGTGTGTGTGTGAGGTAATAATGAAGAGAACCAATATACTCTCCCTCCCACTCTCTCTCTTGCTCTCTGTCATCTTGGTGCACAGACATAATTTACACCTTTTCTGATGATTCCAAGCGGAAGATATGTGACTTATGAAACCTAGGAGATATAAGTCATGGTGGTGGTGACTACAACCACCACCACCTCTCTCTCTCTCTCTCTCTCTCTCTCTCTCTCTCTCTCTCTCTCTCTCTCTCTCTCTCTCTCTCTCTCTCTCTCTCTCTCTCTCTCTCTCTCTCTCTCTCTCTCTCTCTCTCTCTCTAGTAATTAAGGAGATGGGCCCCGGTCACAACTTTCGCGGCCAAAAACCACCTCAGTCAGCGAACAGTTTACGAATTAATGTGTCAGTCAGACCGGAATGCAGGACTGATGGATGGAAGGCGGGAGAAAATACAGGGCAAGACGACGCGCAGCCTGGATGGAAAGATAAAACTGAAGGCGGGAAGAAAGGATTACATAGGAATACATAGGAAGAGGGAGTAAATAAGGATTAAATACATAGGAAGAGGGGAATACATAGGAAGCGGGAATACATGCATAATAGGAAGATGGAGTAAATACATAGGAAGATGGAGTAAATACATAGGAAGATGGAGTAAATACATAGGAAGATGGAGTAAATACATAGGAAGATGGAGTAAATACATAGGAAGATGGAGTAAATACATAGGAAGATGGAGTAAATAGGGAGTAAATACATAGGAAGATGGAGTAAATAGGGAGTAAATACATAGGAAGATGGAGTAAATACATAGGAAGATGGAGTAAATACATAGGAAGATGGAGTAAATAGGGAGTAAATACATAGGAAGATGGAGTAAATAGGGAGTAAATACATAGGAAGATGGAGTAAATAGGGAGTAAATACATAGGAAGATGGAGTAAATAGGGAGTAAATACATAGGAAGATGGAGTAAATAGGGAGTAAATACATAGGAAGATGGAGTAAATACATAGGAAGATGGAGTAAATAGGGAGTAAATACATAGGAAGATGGAGTAAATACATAGGAAGATGGAGTAAATAGGGAGTAAATACATAGGAAGATGGAGTAAATACATAGGAAGATGGAGTAAATAGGGAGTAAATACATAGGAAGATGGAGTAAATAGGGATAGGAATAATACATAGGAAGATGGAGTAAATAGGGAGTAAATACATAGGAAGATGGAGTAAATAGGGAGTAAATACATAGGAAGATGGAGTAAATAGGGAGTAAATACATAGGAAGATGGAGTAAATACATAGGAAGATGGAGTAAATAGGGAGTAAATACATAGGAAGATGGAGTAAATAGGGAGTAAATACATAGCAAGAGGTAGGAATACATAAGGAGTGAATAGGAAGGCTAGGAAAGAAGAGGGAGAGGCAAGGATGGCAGGATTTAAGAGGACTGCAGGAGAGAGAAAAAGACTTCTTCTCCTCCTCTCTCCTGCCGTTAACATATGCACAAAGAAAGGAGACAAAAAAATATCTCAAATAAATAATGAATAGAAAACTTTCATCAAATCTTTACATCGCTGTCAAAACCATCGCCTTATGTATTTTAATAAGAGAGAGAAAACAATAGAAGGGAAGAAGCGAGAAGGCGTGAATGGTTATAAGAGAGAAAGATATAAACATAAAATATTATATCAATACTACAATCGAAATCCTTCTTAAAAGTGTTCGATCCTAAGGTTTAAAATCTGAAGCATTGATTTTGGAGACTTGATTGTGTGTGTGTGTGAGTGTGTGTGTGTGTGTGTGTGTGTGTGTGTATGTGTGTGTGTGTGTGTGTGTGTGTGTGTGTGTGTGCGTGCGATGCCCGCCAACCAATCGTTCTGGCAGGAATAAAGAGCTTGGAAAAATGTCAGAAACTTGTGGGTGTTAAGAGTTGTTACTTTGAAAAATCTTGACTTTCCCGTCCCTTACCTCTGTCTGTCTGTCTGTCTGTTTACCTGTCTGTCTGTCTATCTACCTGTCTGTCTGTCTGTTTACCTGTCTGGCTGTCTATCTACCTGTCTGTCTGTCTGTTTACCTGTCTGTCTGTCTATCTACCTGTCTGTCTGTCTGTTTACCTGTCTGTCTGTCTATCTACCTGTCTGTCTGTCTGTTTACCTGTCTGTCTGTCTATCTACCTGTCTGTCTGTCTGCTTACCTGTCTGTATGTCTATCTACCTGTTTGTCTGTCTGTCTGTCTATCTACCTGTCTGTCTGTCTGTTTACCTGTCTGTATGTCTATCTACCTGTTTGTCTGTCTGTCTGTCTATCTACCGGTCTGTCTGTCTGTTTACCTGTCTGTATGTCTATCTACCTGTTTGTCTGTCTGTCTGTCTATCTACCTGTCTGTCTGTCTGTTTACCTGTCTGTATGTCTATCTACCTGTCTGTCTGTCTGTCTGTCTATCTACCTGTCTGTCTGTCTGTTTACCTGTCTGTATGTCTATCTACCTGTTTGTCTGTCTGTCTGTCTATCTACCGGTCCCGTC
>JACEEZ010022762.1:37500-84572 GCA_016584305.1 Chionoecetes opilio
AGGGCAAGGAGGAGGAGAAGGATTACATAGGATTACATAGGAATAACAGACACCAGGAGACCTATTGGTCCATGACGAGGGTATCTGCTGAACTACATACTACTAACTATCAACTACTTGTAAGAAAACAGTTGGAAAAGGATACCATGTCCTTAAAAGAAGATAGGAACACGGAAGTAGTGCAGAAAAATAGGGTATGAAATATACTAACTACAACTACCACTACCACTACAACTAATCGATCCGGGGGACTAAATATGAATTCGCAGGGCACTATCAATACCCATTTACTTTACAGTGCGCGTCAAGTCTGTTTTTAAATGTAGTTATTGTGCTGGCTTCGACAACATTTGCTGGTAACTTGTTCCATCGATCAACGACTCTCACATTGAAATAATTTTTACGGAGATCAGTGATGCAACGTTGACCGTTTAGTTTTAAACCATTATTTCTTGTTGTCACTTGAGTTGAAAGCTCGAATAGGTTCTCTTGATTAATGACATCAAATCCTTTTAGGATCTTAAAGGTTTCTATCAAGTCCCCACGGATTCTACGATCCTTTAAGGAAAACATATTAAGTTTCCGCAGTCTCTCTTCATAAGATGAATTTCGCAGAGATGGAATTTGTTTGGTTGCTCTTCTTTGCACTGATTCCAATTTTGCTTGGTCTTTTACGAAACAGGGCGACCAGAATTGGACAGCATATTCCAAGTGTGGAAGGGACCAAGGACGTGTATAATTGTGTCATTACTTTCGGAGTTTTGTGCTCAAAATTGCGTTTAATAAAGCCCAACATCATATTCGCCTTTTTACTGGCAGCTAGGCAATGCGGACTGGTTTTAAGATCATTACTGATTATGACACCTAAATCCTTTTCTTGCTGTACTTCAGTTTACGATTTATTTTGCATTTGATAGTTATATTTGAGGTTATCGTTGCCTATATGCATTACTTTACATTTATCGGAATTGAATTGTAATAGCCATTTATCACTCCAGTCTGATAGTTTGTCGAGGTCACTTTGTATTAGTTCGCAGTTTTCTCTAGTATATGCTTTAGCGCCTAATTTGGTGTCGTCTGCAAATTTCGATATTTTAGATACAAGTCCGCAGTCCAGATCGTTGATATATATCAGAAAAAGAGTGGGACCCAAGACCGAGCCCTGAGGCACCCCACTAGTAACATCTAACCAATCAGATGTTTCACCATTTATTACTACCCGTTGTTTACGATTTGAAAGCCAATCGCCAATCCATGAACATAGTTGCTCTCCCAAGCCATGTGCCCTTAGCTTGGTCAAAAGTCGCTTATGGGGAACTGTATCGAAGGCTTTCTGAAAATCAAGGTATATTACATCCGAGGGAATTTTAGCGTCCCAGTTTGAATAAATGACATTAAAAAAATCCAGTAGGTTTGTTAAGCAGGATCTCTTATTTCGAAATCCATGCTGCGAGTTTAATATTGAGTTATTTTCATCGAGAGGAGGAGGAGGAGGAGGAGGAGGAGGAGGAGAAGGAGGAGGACAGCTGGAGTATTATAGATGAAAGAATCCCAAGGCCCAGAAATAAAGACGATAGAACTGGATCGTATTTCAGAAGTGTTGGATGCGATTTCATGGGATTAAATCATGTTATATATTATGATAATGGCCCTGGAGAGACTGGAAGAGGAGGAGGAGGAGGGCAAGGAGGAGGAGGAGGAATACAAAGGAATACAAAGGAAACACGAACAGCAACAGACCGATAGGTCCTTACAAGGCTGTTTGCTTTAACTACACTACACTAACTAGATAATAAGAGAGAAAGGATAGGAAGTAGAAGGCTCCTCCCCACCCACCCATCCCTCCAGCCGAAGCTGGCCGGAAAAGAAGTGATACCATGCAATATAGAAAAACTGCATGGAATTTGTGAGGAAAGTTGAAAGCTGTAATCTATGGCTAACTACTACTAGTTTGTGGGGGTAGGTTTAGTGCTTGATAGATAGGTCATGTTATGTGTGTTTTGTAATGGTGTGAACACAGTGTGGAGGTTCAAGGGTTGTGCGGCAGCCTTGCCTGGCGCTTTCTTGGGAGGCAGCAGTTAATCAGGCCCCAGCTCCGTTCAATCCACTGCGGATTGTGTACTTTCCATGTAGGACGCCGTACACTTCAATGCCTCCTGCAGCAGTGACCCCTGGTACCTTAAATCCCGATGGTGGTCACTAACTGTCAGGACCTTAACTGAACCACAGCCCGTCACAGGTCGAGAGTAGTAGTGGTAACCGTTAACTCGGGGCTATCTGTGTGTGTTATGAGGTCTAATGTGGTGTTGGTGTAGGCTCAGTATGGAAGTTCAGGGGTGGTGCGGCAGCCTTGCCTGGCGCTTTCTTGGGAGGCAGCAGTCAATCAGGCCTCAGCTCCGTTTCAATCCACTGCGGTAGTGCACTTTCCAAGTAGGACGCAGTGCACTTCAATGCCCCCTGCAGCAGTGACCCCTGGTATATAAATCCCGATGGTGGTCACTAACTGACAGGGCCCTTACTGAACCACAGCCCGTCACAGGTCAAAAGTTGTAGTAGTGACCGTTTACTCGGGGCTGTCTGAGACGTGTGGGAGGGGTTGTGTAGACGCGACTCGCAATCATTTTACGCATTACTCCTCCTCGCTTTACGAGGAGGGCGAGGGCGAGGAGGAGGAGGAGGAGGAGAGGAGGAGGAGGAGGAGGAGGAGGAGAAGGCGGTGTAGGAGGAGTTGATATACGAAAGGAATGGTAAGCAAAAATAAAAGAGAAAAAAATGAGAAAGCAGGGATATAAATGTTCGAAGTAAATTTTAGAGAAGCACGATAAGAAAGAGAGAGAGAAAAAGTGAGAGGTAGGTAGATCAAGTGTAGGGATGGAAAAGAAGGTTAAATATGGAAAGGAAAGAGGGTGGGAAGGAAGAAAAGCGTAAGGAAGGATAGGAAGAAGGAAGGACGGGAAGGAGAGGAAGAAGAAGGACTAAACAAAAACTATAGAACAAAAAGGAAGAAAAGGAAGAAAAAAACGACAGAAAAAGAAGAAATTTAAAAAGAAAAAGAAGAAAATCAATTCGTTTTGTTACATTCCAGTCCCCCCTTACCTCCTCTCTCTCTCTCTCTCTCTCTCTCTCTCTCTCTCTCTCTCTCTCTCTCTCTCTCTCTCTCTCTCTCTCTCTCTCTCTCTCTCTCTCTCTCTCTCTCTCTCTCTCTCTCTCTCTCTCTCTCTCTCTCTACCAGTGGCGTAGCTAGGTATTTATGATTGGGTGGGCACCTGGGTGGGCACAGCTGACTATGGGTGGGCACTAGATGAGCCGAACAAGCACATACAGCTGGGGAGTGTGCTGGGGACTGGGGACTTACTTTCACTGACAGTGCCAAGACCCCCCCCCCTTGCATATTTTGCATTCTGACCAATTTCAAAAGTTTATCTGATGTCGTATGGACTATGGAAGGTTATTAGATTTTATTCTAGGAGTGTGTGTTGAGTACTGTAGGGCATCATGCAGTTGCTGATGGAGAACGAAATAAAGCAGTCATGACAAAAGATGAAATACATATATTACCACTTATACAAAATAGAAATAACATAATTGATACTGAAAATAAAGAAAAATGCAGAAATTTTAAAGCAGCAGGCAAATAAAAAAAAAAATTCCACTGAGAAAGTGAGAATAGCTCACTGAAGCAGAATTCTTCTGTTCTTGTGGTTCTCAGCAAACTTATTAACAAATTCTTCCAAATCAAGGCTTTTAACTCGCCTGCCTTCAATTGACAACACAGCAAGATTACCTAATCTCTCATTGCCCATTGTATTTCTCAGTGTAGTTTTGATTACTTTCAGAGCAGAGAAGCTTCTCTCTGCTGAAGCTGATGCCACAGGTAATACTACAGAAATGTTGGCCAGTCTGTAGAACTCAGGAAATGACTCTTCATATGGCCAAGAATTCTCACTAAATCTAACAGTGATTTGGGCTTTTCACTGTCACTTACATCCTTATAGCGTCTTTCTAGCATGCGTTTTGCAGTGCAGCTCATGGTTAAGATCTTCCTCATTAGCACGAAATGCATGAATAAGTCCAGACATTTTCTCAACAGATAAGAACTCAGTACTTTGTGGATTCAGTGCCTGTAATGCCTTCATAAGTTCACATGCTTCATGATTGAAGCGCCTTGTCATTTCTGTTAACATATGATTTAAAATAGGATAGAAGAAGTTAATTCGTGTTGAATCCTTAACACTGAAATCAGAGTGTGTGCTCCCTGACTGTTTTCCAATATAATCAGTAACAACAAAATCCTGCAATTTTGTAGACAGTTTCCGTTTCCTTGGTGATCCACACCTTCTACACTCTGAAGTATCAAAACCATAAGCTGCTGAGTTTTTCTCAACTTCATCCCACAAAGCATCAAAAGAGGCTGGGTCTGACCGCATTTCTTCAAGGTGGGCTCTTACAGTTTCAATTAATTCTACAGCTTTTACCATGTCAAGATTGGCTGATTGTAGCAAATTTGATAACTGATTATCCTACCAAGAATATGTGTCATAATGGCTAGCTTCATAGCAAACCCAGCATCTATTTGACCTAAAAGTCCTCTTGCATCAATAGCTCTATCAGCATTGCAGTCATTTGCTAAACCTTCTAGAACACGCAGAACGGCATTCAGTCTCTCTTTCATTACCTTGCAAGCATCATACCTGCAAGCCCATCTGGTATCTGAAAGTCGTTGTAGCTCTCTCGTTTGCTCATTGGGATACATTTCCTTTTGCACATCCAACCATTTTGCATGGACATCAGATCCACTGGTGAATACATACAGTTTTTCCAATAATGAGAAGAACTGTGCAGCATCTGGTAAAGATTTGACAAAATCTATAAGAACAAGGTTTAGACGATGGGCATGACAGTGTACATAGAAAGCAAATGGTGCCTCTTGCTTTATGCGTGCTGCCACTCCTGTGTGTCTGCCACTCATCACTGACGCACCATCATAGCCTTGACCCACTAAATTGGCCTTGAAATCAATTCCATGACTTTTCAGAACACCAAGTATTTCATCTGTAAGTGCTTTTGCATCTAGCTTAAAAGCAACTTTAAAGTCCAAGAAACTTTCATACACATTCATTATCTTTGTAATAATACCTGAATATGAGTGATAACTGTTCTGTCTTGGATACAGCCTTTGTTTCATCAACTATAATGGAGAAAAATGTAGCTTCCTTTACTTCATTCACAATTTCTGTCCTTATCATCTCAGCTAGAATGGAAATGACTTCATTTTGTATCTCTGGAGATGTGTACTTAGCATTATTTGGTCCACCCTCTAACCAATCTTTTATAATTGGATCATGGGCAGCTACTAACTCTAAAATCTGCCTAACATTGCCAGGATTGTCACTTTCTCCTCCTTCTCTATGCCCTCTTTGAGCCAGTTTCTGGGTACAAGGCACCAACATGACCTGCCCTAATGACTTAATGTAGTAGCGATTTTCCTTTATTATTTTTTTGTAATGATCTGCCATGAACTGCCTCACAGAAGTGTTTTGATCTTTCATTGTTTTGTATTCCCTCCAAGCAACCCTTGCATCACCATGGTAGGCTGCATGATTATGCTTCCCAATTGCTCCTGTCTTTCCACCTGCATGTTTCCAGCTTCTGAACCCTGCAGTGGTGAAGGTTTTTTCAACATTTACACTAGGTGATACAAAATGTCGACAAGCAAAACAAAATATACTATCTGTACTTTGAGAATATTCCAGCCAGGGAAATGCTTCATACCAATCCTGGCGAAAAGAGCGACCTGTTTCTTTCCAAATAAAGTTTGAGGATATTTGTCAAGTTTAGGCTGTGCTGGGCCCAACGATGGAGAAGCTGATATATCAGTAGGCACCGCTGATGTTGAACACGCCTCTATCAGATTTTGGGTTGTGCTGGCGTGTTCAATGTTTTTTTTCATTTTTACTTGTGTCAATCTCCGTGAAAGTGGTTGGATCACTGCTACACTCTTCACCATCACAAATGGATTCATCTGAACTTTCCGAACCAATTTTTTCTACTTTTTCTGCAGTCTTTCTTCCCACCATCTCATCTCCCACGTTCGACTTGAAATAATCCTTAATGAAAGCTTTTTTGGAAGTCATTTTGCAGGTCGTGAAACAGGTGAAACAGTCAGATCTCAGGCACTGCAGGCAGTCTGTGACCAAAAAAAGAAAACAAATAAGTGTCGACATCTCGTACACGTCGGCATTTCGCTTTCACAATTTTGAAGTGACTATGTAGTGAGGCAGGATTAACGTGACCATTTTTTTTTCTGAGCTAAAAGCGGGACACTTCCAACGGTCCCCTCCGTGTATTGCCAACATGACTACCATCACATTGGAGTTGTACACTTAAGATTACAGACTAGTGTAATAATAAAAAAATAAAAAAATAATAATATGGATAACACCAATCAATGTTATAGAGATAAATAAATAAATATATGTATGGGTATTGGGTAAAGATGTGGATGGCGAGAAGTGTGTGAATGAACTAACACCTACGTACTGCCACGTCCCCGCCCCTACTGTCGTCAGGTGGGCTCCTAACACCTGCTCTGGCTGGTCTCGTGGCATCAGATGGGCAGGCAGGTGCCGGCCCGCCGGGGCCCGGGAGACAGGGACGGGACGCGTAGCAAGATTACCGGGCTCGTGCTGGAATTGTCTGGCTACTCATACACACTCAGGGCCCCTGAGTGTGTGTAAGTCCTAGGCCTTCCCCCTGAGTCAAGGGGAAGGCCCAGGCATACACACACTCAGGGCCCCTGAGTTTGTGTAAGTCCTAGGCCTTCCCCTGAGTCAAGGGGAAGGCCCAGGCATACACACACTCAGGGCCCCTGAGTGTGTGTAAGTCCTAGGCCTTCCCCCTGAGTCAAGGGGAAGGCCCAGGCATACACAGGGGTCCTTTTTCTGCGGTATACTCACGTAGCCAGTTCAACGTACGTACGTACTACGTTCACGTAGACAAGTTCAAGGTCACTATAGGCAGCGGCAGGACTAACGGGGAACGCGTCACCACAGTTTACCTCACTCAGCTCACTGTCACTTTTTACTGTTCTCTACCTTAACACAGACCACAATACAGTGCACTGTCTCTTACCAGTCACTAACTCGAGGGAGTCTGGAGAAGCACCAGGGGCTGACAGTGGCGAGGAAGCAGGTACAGACACGCTGAAACGATGAATGGCGGCGCGCGGGGTGCCAGCTTATCTCGTGGGTGGCGGTGGTGTGTCCCCGTCGTGAGTCGGTCAGCTGTTCCCCTCAGTGTATCTCCCTCTCACACCGCCATAGGCGTGCGGCCGCAGAAAAAGTAGAAAAAATTGGTTAGGAAAGTTCTGATGAATCCATTTTTGATAGTGAAGAGTGTAGCAGTGATCCAACCACTTTCACGGAGAGTGACACAAGTAAAAATGAAAAAAACATTGAACACGCCAGCAGTGACACGTTGACTGCGGCGTGCCACCTCGTTCAAATAACTCTCCTCACATCTCGAGACATTCTCGCCCTTGTAATAGTAAATTAAAATAGTAACTTATTAGAAAATGTAAACTAGAAAATATTGGTTTATATTTAACATTCAGTACCTGAAAGTGAAAGATGATACGAATCAGGGCTGGGTGAGACGTGACTCACGTGAGAGCCGGGGTGGTCGCTGCCGTAGCAGCCGTACAAGGCCACCAATGATCGGGCACTTACTTTGTGTTGTTATGTCGTTCCAGAGAACGTGTATAAGACACGTACAAGAGAGAGGCACGTACCAATTAAGTACCAACACAAGGCATTATAGAAAATTTGTAAGGTAACTGGTGTAATTTAGTAATGTTCGTTGGTGTTAAAAGTGATCAATAGAAAGTATATGAATTTAACTCATTCAGAGGCATGTTTCTTTCTTTCAAGCAGAGGAACAATATTTATTGTATTTGAGGTCGAGGGTAAGTCATCAGTAGAAATTATTCATAATACTCCATGCATGCTCCCTCAGTCCTACCTAGTGGAACACGGTTCCCACACCACACGGCAGCCGTGGCCAGTGGGTGGGCACCTGGGCGGCCACCGGCTTCTCGTGGGTGAACACGTGCCCACTCAGGCCCACCCGTAGCTATGCCACTGTTTCTAACCCTATAGAATAACTGCCGGAAATAAAAATATAACACAATGGAGGTCTGGGGGATCCCAGTTATGTCAGGAGAGTACTTAATTGTAGCTGGTTTGGTAAGGAATAATAGAAAATAAGTCGAGCCCGACATCCCCAGACCCGACATTCTAGCTCCGCGTGTAGTTCCCAGACGGCCACCAGATGATAGATCGAGCTCACCAAGGTAGTCTATTGTGACTTACTATTAAAGAGTTCTCGCCGGGAATTTTTGCGGCATCATACAATTCACATGGCTGGTCGACTGAGGCCCCGGGTGGCGCTACTTTTCGCCTTAATCTAGCGGAACAACGTACAGCCCCCCCACCCCCAGAAACAGCAAGCCCCCCTCAAACTACAGCCCCCCACCCCCCTGAAACAGCAAGCCCCCCTTAAACTACAGCCCCCCACCCCCCTGAAACAGCAAGCCCCCCTCAAACTACAGCCCCCCACCCCCCTGAAACAACAAGCCCCCCTTCAAACTACAGCCCCCCACCCCCCTGAAACAGTAAGCCCCCCCTCAAATACAGCCCCTCCCATCCCCCTGAAACCGCAAGCCCTCATCCCCCCACCCCCTGAAAAAGATATCCCCCATCCCCCCACCCCCTGAAAAACCAATCCCCATCCCCCACCCCCCTTAAAAACCAATCCCTCACCCCCTGAAAAAGATATCCCCCATCCCCCAACCCCTGAAAAACCAATCCCCCATCCCCCCACCCCCCTTAAAAACCAATCCCTCACCCCCTGAAAAAGATATCCCCCATCCCCCCACCCCCTGACAAACCAATCCCCCATCCCCCCACCCCCCTTAAAAACAAATTCCCCACCCCCTGAAAAAGATATCGCCCATCCTCCCACCCCCTGAAAAACCAATCCCCCATCCCCCCACCCCCCTTAAAAACCAATCCCCCACCCCCTGAAAAAGATATCCCCCATCCCCCCACCCCCTTAGAAACCAATCCCCCATCCCCCCACCGCCTGAAAAGATATCCCCCATCCCCCCACCCCCTGAAAAAGATATTCCTCATCACCCCACACCCCTGAAAAACCAATCCCCCATCCCCCCACCCCCTGAAAAAGATAGCCCACATCCCCCACCCCCTTAAAAACCAATCCCCCATCCCCCCACCCCATGAAAAAGATATCCCCCATCCCCCCACCCCCTTAAAAACCAATCCCCCATCCCCCCACCCCCTGAAAAAGATATTCCCCATCCCCCCACCCCCTAAAAAAGATATCCCACATCCCCCACCCCCTGAAAAAGATATCGCCCATCCCCCCACCCCCTGAAAAAGATACCCCACATCCCCCCAACCCCTGAAAAAGATATACCCCATCCACCCAACCCCTGAAATAGATATCCCCCATCCCCCCAACCCCTGAAAAAGATATCCCCCATCCCCCCACCCCCTGAAAAAGATATCCCCCATCCCTCCACCCCCTGAAAAACCAATCCCCCATCCCCCCACCCCCTGAAAAAGATATCCCCCATCCCCCACCCCTTTAAAAACCAGTCCCCCATCCCCCTACCCCCTGAAAAACATATCCCCCATCCCCCCACCCCTTAAAAACCAATCCCCCATCCCCCCACCCCCTGAAAAAGATATCCCCCATCCCCCCACCCCCTTAAAAACCAATCCCCCATCCCCCTACCCCCTGAAAAAGATATCCCCCATCCCCCCATCCCTTAAAAACCAATACCCCATCCCCCTACCCCTTGAAAAGGATATCCCCATCCCCCCACCCCCTTAAAAACCAATCCCCATCCTCCTACTCCCTGAAAAAGTTATCCCCCATCCCCCCACCCCTTTAAAAACCAATCCCCCATCCCCCACCCCCTGAAAAAGATATCCCCCATCCCCCCACCCCCTTAAAAACCAATCCCCCATCTCCCCACCCCCTGAAAAAGATATTCCCCATATAATTTTTTTTTTTTTTTTACCTTTTTTGGCGGGGTGGGATTTGGGAGAAAAATGAAGGGGAGCCACACGAATGTTGAGAATTCATTAAGGGGGGAATGGAGTGAAAAAGGTTGAGAACCACTGCACTAGCCGATCAGGGCAGGGGGAAAGCACACGATAGGGCTGGCAAGGCTGCTAACAACAACAACAATAACAACAACAACAACAACAACAACAATAACAACAACAATAACAACAACGTAAAAGGAGTAACAATAACAACAATTCAAGAGCATTATTTAAGCAGCAAGACAACAACAATAGCAAAAAATAACACTATGAACAACACAACAACAATAAAAATAGTCATAGACCACTGTATACCTGGACTGCGCACGGAATATCGGCCTGTCGCGCAGGGCCAAGGCCGTCTGTATGTAAAGGCCTGCGCCTGAGATTGATGACGTCACGGACGACGTCTGTACGAGGCCACCGAGATGACAAGTTTACCTACCTAATTATATGTTTATCAGTATAAAAGATATATTGTTATCTTCGGAAATGTTTGTTCTATAATATTATCAAATAAAAACCCGTAAAACACATTAAAGAAATGCCATTATGAGACTCTCAAGAAATATGCATGAACTTAAACTCTTCGCCATTTAATATTTTTCTCGAAAACATTTTACATGGAGAATATCAATAGAAGCGGAATTTAATTCGCTTTCCATTGCTATATTTTGTTTTCTGATAAATGAATTAGCAGCATGCATAAATTAGCGTTAACTAAATACATAACATCATGAAATCGGGTAATTTCGTACCTAATATATGTTTATCAGTATAAAAGATATATTGTTATCTTCGGAAATGTTTGTTCTATAATATTATCAAATAAAAAACCGTAAAACAGACTAAAGAAAGGCCATTATGAGACTCACAAGAAATATGTATGAACTTTAACTCTTCGCCATTTAATATTTTGCTCAAAAACATTTTACATGGAGAATATCAATAGAAGCGGAATTTAATTAGCTTTCCATTGCTATATTTCGTTTTTTGATAAATGAATTAGAACCATACATAAATTAGCGTTAACTAACAAAAAAGGTCATGAAATCGGGTAATTTTTCCCGTTTGATGATGTTATTTATTTAGTTAACGCTAATGTATGTATGGTTCTAATTCATTTATCAGAAAACAAAATATAACAATGGAAAGCTAATTAAATTCCGCTTCTATTGGTATTCACCATGTAAAATGTTTGCGAGTAAAATATTAAATGGCGAAGAGTTTAAGTTCATGCATATTTCTTGAGAGTCTCATAATGGCATTTCTTTAGTGTGTTTTACGGTTTTTTATTTGATAATATTATAGAACAAACATTTCCAAAGATAACAGTATATCTTATACCGCCCGTACATCCTCACATGCTGAAAGCTCGGCTCCTACTGACTCGCGGAGCAGCCTCAGCTCGTGACGTCACGTCCATCCCGCGCTCCCAGGCGCAGGCTTTTACATAGAGAAGGCTTTGGCAGGGCCCGAAGTCGGAGGGCCGCTCGGATTCATATATATATATACGGATCATATACACTGGTTTATCAGTATATATGGTATACTGTAATCTTCGTAAATGTTTGTTCTATAATATTATCTAATAAAAAACAGTAAAACACGCTAAAGAAATGCCATTACGAGACTATGAAGAAATATGCATAAATTTAATATTCACTTCAACTCTTCGCCATTTAAAACTTTGCGAGTCAACTTTTATCATGAAGGGTATCAATAGAAGCGCAATTTTATTAGGTTTCCATTGCTATATTTCGTTATCTGATAAATGAATTAGAACCATGCATAAATTAGCGTTAACTAAATAAATAAAATCATCAATCGGGTAATTTTCCCGATTGATGAGGTTATTTATTTAGGCAACACTAATTTATACATGGTACTAATTCATTCATCAGAAAACGAAATATATAAGTAAATAAATAACATCATCAATCGGGAAAATTACCCGATTGATGATTTTATTTATTTATTTAACGCTAATTTATGCATGGTTCTAATTAATTTATCAGATAACGTAATACATCAATGGAAAGCTAATAAAATTGCGCTTCTATTGATACCCTTCATGATAAAAGTTGACTCGCAAAGTTTTAAATGGCGAAGAGTTAAGTGAATATTAAGTTCATGCATATTTTTTCATAGTCGCGTAATGGCATTTCTTTAGCGTGTTTTACTGTTTTTGATTTGATAATATTATAGAACAAACATTTACGAAGATTACAGTATACCATATATACTAATAAACCAGTCTATATGATAGTCCATAGACCACTACATCTCTTTGTCGGGCGCCAGGCGGGCCCCTATGCAGCCCCGCAATTCAAAACATTGTCGCGTGAACAGTCCAGGTATACAGTGGTCTATGAAATAGTATATCACTAAGAACTACTACCGTAGATAACGCTCCGTCGCCGTCGCCAAAGTCGCCAGGACAACGTTTTTTCTTTATTTACAGACGTGTGGTGGCGTTAGTACTTACATTTCTACATCCATGATTTCAGAAAAAAAAGTTAGAAGGGGCTATCTGGAGAGTCTGTGTCATTTTGTGTCTTCATCTGTGTCATATTATGTCTGTTAATGAACATATTACAAAAATAAAACCGAGTGGCGACGTTGGTAACGGGCTACATTAAAGTCGCCATCTAGTGTTTATGTTTAGAGTGTCCTCCCGCCGTCGTCGTCGCCCGAAGAAAAAAACGAGTAATGAAATTTAAAACCGTATATACTTGCAGATACAAAGCATAAAACAACGCTGCAATAGGGTAGATTATACAGTCATGATATAAACTACTGTATCATCTTCAGTGGCACATACACATCAGTAGTGATGCTATAATTCGTAATATATGGCGGCTGGCGACAATAGTGCAGGTGGCTACTATACTGTTATCTACGGTAACAAACAAACAGACAAAAAAACTGAACCGAGCACATAACACATAACATTACACATAACCGAGAGAGAGAGAGAGAGAGAGAGAGAGAGAGAGAGAGAGAGAGAGAGAGAGAGAGAGAGAGAGAGAGAGAGAGAGAGAGAGAGAGAGTCATCAATACGGTGTTACGTGTACTAAGCCACTCGGATTGTCTTTCTAAACATCATACTTAATACGGATAACTTCTGCTAGCCTAATAATAATAATAATGATAATAATAATAATAATAATAATAATGATAATTCCGTTTCGCGGTCGAGCCAGGACGAGGTGAAGATGGAACTTGCAGCACACACACACACACACACACACACACACACACACACACACACACACACACACACAGGATGAATATAGGATACAATTCTGTGAGTAGTTTCCCGCTTTTATTAGTGGTATTTTTTCCTCCAGACCTTCACCGATCCCTTCAGATACCTTACAACGTGATTCAAGGCTTTCTTTACTTTGTATTTCAAGCCTCTGTGGAACTGTTACTAATAAGAGTAGTCAGGATCTGGCTGAGATCCAAGCTGTGTGCATCTTGGAACCCCGGGCTGCGGGCAATAAAGGTGTCTGCCAAGGGGTTAGCCTTGCAAAATGAGTCTTATCACCAGGGCATGCGCGCTAACTCCAACCTCCACGCGCGCTAACTCCAACCTCCCAGCTCCACCCTGGAGCTTACTTTGGAGCTTGTGGGTGCCCCGAGAGTACTTCAGGCGGCGCGACCCTTACTTAAGTGTAGACAGTCACAGTGCACGGATTAAAAATGCCGATTGCGTTCTTGACATTGACGTTCCTCGCGGGAGTGATGGTGGGATGTATGATGGTTAAACGGCTGAGCCGTGACCCAGGCCCCCGACGGCAGCCTGGCCGCCGAGGCTGGGCCACCCTGGGCCTATTGGGGTCCACCCTGGTGGTGGTGGTGGCCTGGGTGGCCTTCATGGCCTACCTGGACCTCGCCCTCCTGCAGGACGACGGAGTCCTGAGCATCGTCCGTCACTGGACGAAGTGCGGCGGTAGGTGGTGGCTGGGCGTCTTCAAGCCACCGCGTGTAGACAACCTCTACACGGCCTGCCCGCCACCCCGGGACGGCTGGCTGGCCTGGGTGCCCTTGGTGGGGCGGCACTACACCCACCACCAGGCCTTGAGGCACCACCAGTGCCGCCTCGCCGCTCTGCAGCAGCTGCAGGAGACTTACGTAGAGTTCTCCGCGCAGTGCCTGCTGGCGTGGGGCGTGGCCTGCCTCCTCCTGGCCAAGGGGGTGGCGTGGTGGCGACATCACACCGCCGCCCCACCACACCCCACCACCACACCCCCTACCTCTCCCCCTGCCCCCGCCCACCAGGACCTGCAGGTCAAGGTCAAGGCGGGTCAGATGCCGCCCAATGGCATAAAGAAGAAGAATCATGTCAACAGAATATACAAATCATTCTTTACCAAAACCACCATTGGGCGGGAACTTCATAGTCTGATGATTGACCTGAAGAATATATCCTTTGACGACATCATCTGGTGAGCAACGTCACCAGAATCAGGAATAACAGACGACACACCACGGCCCCACCATACCCCACCACGACCCCCTCTCCCTCTCCCCCTTCCCCCGCCCAACAGGACCTGGAGGTCAAGGTCAAGGCGGGGCAGCTGCACAGACTGATGCTTGACCTGAAGGAAATCTTCTATGATGACATCAAGACCAACGTCATCAGAATCAGGAATAACAGACGTGCAAAAAAGCTGCAAAAGAAAAAACGTACACCTAAATATTGAAGTCCCCCACCTGACTAAAACAGCAGTCCCCATACCACCCTCAAACTAGAGCCCCCCAGCCCCCTCAAACTACAGCCCCCCACCTCCCTGAAACAGCAAGCCCCCCTAAAACTACAGCCCCCCACCCCCCTCAAACTACAGCCCATCCACCCCCCTGAAACAACAAGCCTTCCCTCAAACTACAGCCCCCCACCCCCCTGAAACAGCAAGCCCCCCTTCAAACTACAGCCCCCCACCCCCGTGAAACAGCAAGCCCCCCTCAAACTACACCTCCCCACCCCCCTGAAACAGCATGCCCCCCCTCAAACTACACCTCCCCACCCCCCTGAAACAACAAGCCCCCCTTCAAACTACAGCCCCCCACCCCCCTCAAACTACAGCCCCCCACCCCCCTGAAACAGCAAGCCTCCCCTCAAACTACAGCCTCCAACCCCTCTGAAACAACAAGCCCCCCCTCAAACTACAGCCTCCCCACCCCCCTGAAACAGCAAGCTCCCCTCAAACTACAGCCCCCCACCCCCCTGAAACAGCAAGCCCCCTTCAAACTACAAGCCCCCCCCCCTTTGAAACAGCACGAACCCCCTCAAACTACAGCCCCCCACCCCCCTGAAACAGTAAGCCCCCCTCCAATACAGCCCCCCCATCCCCCTGAAACCGCAAGCCCTCATCCCCCACCCTCTGAAAAAGATATCCCCCTTCCCCCCACCCCCTGAAAAACCAATCCCCCATTCCCCCACCCCCCATAAAAACCAATCCCCCACCCTCTGAAAAAGATATCCCCCATCCCCCCACCCCCTGAAAAACCAATCCCCCATCCCCCCACCTTCCTTAAAAACCAATCCCCCACCCCCTGAAAAAGATATCGCCATCCTCCCACCACCTGAAAAACCAATCCCCCATCCCCCCCCTTAAAAACCAATCCCCCACCCTCTGAAAAAGATATCCCCCATCCCCCCACCCCCTGAAAAACCAATCCCCCATCCCCCTCCCCCCCTTCAAAACCAATCCCCCACCCCCTGAAAAAGATATCGCCCATCCTCCCACCCCCTGAAAAACCAATCCCCCATCCCCCCACCCCCCTTAAAAACCAATCCCCCACCCCTGAAAAAAGATATCCCCATCCCCCCACCCCCAGAAAAACCAATCCCCATTCCCCACCCCCTGAAAAAGATATCCCACATCACCCACCCCCTTATAAACCAATCCCCTATCCCTCACCCCCTGAAAAAGATATCCCCCATCCCCCCACCCCCTTAAAAACCAATCCCCCATCCCCCCACCACCTGAAAAAGATATTCCCCATCCCCTCACCCCTGAAAAAGATATCCCACATCCCCCACCCCCTGAAAAAGATATCGCCCATCCCCCCACCCCCTGAAAAAGATATCCTCCATCCCCCCATCCCCTTGAAAACCAATCCCCCATCCCCCCACCCCCTGAAAAAGATATTCCCCATCCACCCACCCCCTGAAAAACCAATCTCTCATCCCCCCACCCCCTGAAAAATATATCCCCCATCCCCCCACCCCCTGAAAAGCTATCCCCCATCCCCCTACCCCTGAAAAAGATATCCCCCATCCCCCCACCCCTTTAAAAACCAATCCCCCATCCCCCTACCCCCTGAAAAAGATATCCCTCATCCCCCAACCCCTTAAAAACCAATCCCCAATCACCCAATCCCCTGAAAAGATATCCCCCATCCCCCCACCCCCTGAAAAATCAATCCCCATCCCCCTACCCCCTGAAAAAGATATCCCCCATCCCCCTACCCCTTAAAAACCAATCCCCCATCCCCCACCCCCCTGAAAAAGATATCCCCCATCCCCCCACCCCCCTGAAAAACCAATCCCCATCCCCCCACCCCCTTAAAAACCAATCCCCCATCCCCCCACCCCCTGAAAAAGATATCCCCCATCCCCCCACCCCCTTAAAAACCAATCCCCCATCTCCCCACTCCTTTAAAAAGATATTCCCATCCCCCCCACCCCTTAAAAACCAATCCCCCATCCCCCCACCCCCTTGAAAAAGATATCCCCCATCCCCCATATCCCCTTAAAAACCAGTCCCCCATCTCCCCACCCCCTGAAAAAGATATTCCCCATCCCCCACCCCCTTAAAAACCAATTCCCCATCCTCCCAACCCCTGAAAAAAGATATCCCCCATCCCCCCAACCCTGAAAAAGATATCCCCCATCCCCCCACCCCCTGAAAAACCAATCCCCCATCCCCCCACCCCCTGAAAAAGATATCCCCCATCCCCCCACCCCCTGAAAAAGATATCCCCGTCCCCCACCCCCTAAAAGCCAATCCCCCATCCACCCCCAAAACTACACCCCCCCACCCCCTTAAAGAAAATTGCACTAAGCTCTTCATTCAGTTTATATTTCCCTAATTTCTAACTTGTAAATTATGCCAATTCTTACAACTTATACTTTTTTTTTTTTATTATTATTTAATATAAGTCCATGTAAATCCGTTGGTAACCTTTTGCGTAATCCTGCTACCGTAGATAACATTAAAGTCGCCAGGACAACGTTTTTATTTTTTATTTACAGACGTGTGGTGGCGTTAATACTTACATTTCTACATCCATGATTTCAGGAAAGTTAAAAGGGGCTATCTGGAGAGTCTGTGTCATTTTGTGTCTTCATCTGTGTCATATTATGTCTGTTAATGAACATATTACAAAAATAAAACAGAGTGGCGACGTTGGTAACGGGCTACATTAAAGTCGCCATCTAGTGTTTATGTTTAGAGTGTCCTCCCGCCGTCGTCGTCGCACGAAAAAAAAACAAGTAGTGGAATTTAAAACCGTCTATGCTTGCAGCTACAAAGCATAAAACAACGCTGCAATAGGGTAGATTACACAGTCATGATATAAACTACTGTGTATCATCTTCAGTGGCACATACACATCAGTAGTGATGCTATAATTCGTAATATATGGCGGCTGGCGACATTAGTGCAGGTGGCGACTATACTGTTATCTACGGTAGTAAGTCAGGCAGGTAGATAAGTCACGCTGTATAGTAAGTCAGGCAGTTGGTATTCCTGCTTGTAAAGTGATGCAATAAACTCAACAAATCCTCCAACATATTATTTGTTTAGTGTTCTTGTACGTCAATGTAAAGACGACACGTTCAAATAGTTATGTTGTTTATTTAAGCGAGCATTCGACCTCTGATGTCTGGCACATTCCCCTTTTTTGGCATTACAATCAATCAATTCAGCGAGCATTATATATTGTTTACTTAAGCGAGTATTGCGTAGTGGCGTGATTATATAATATTATAGAGTCGTCAGGCCCACAAACTTTGCAGGATGTGTCTTGCTTGGTATAGCCTTACGTATTACAGGACATATCTTACTGAGAAACAAGCTTTTTAACGCTTACTTAATTATATCAATCCTTTTTCCAGGATAAAGTTTCAATATTATGTACTTTGAATGAAGAAAAACACGTTAATTCGTATTTTTTTCATGATTATTAATATCCTAAATGAACGACCCGTCAACTTTCAACGCTTACTAAATTATATAAATCAATTTTAGAGCATAAAGTTTCCATATTATATACTAAAAATGAATAAAATAACGTTAATCCGTATTTTTTTTTTATTATTAATATCCTAAAAAAACGACCCGTCAACTTTGGATAAATATAATAAAATAGATTAATTTTTTTACCCTTATTATTAATATCCAAAAACTTGTAACGCTTACTTATGTACTTAACTTTTATATTTTACTTTAATTAAAAATATATCAATCAATTTTAGAGCATAAAGTATCAATATTATAAACTTTGAATGAATAAAAACAAATTAATCCGTATTTTTTTAAAGAATTATTTATATCCTTAAGAAATGACTCAGCAACATGGCGGCGGGGCAGGAGACAGGACGCGCAAAGGTTAGTCTCCGCTTTTTAACTAATAACTCCTTTTATAGCCATTTAGCATAGGCCTAGGTAGGGTATATAGTGAGCCTAAGGCCTGTGGGCGTGATATTAGTAGCGTGGGCGTGGGAAGTGAGGCAGTTAGGATATAAAGCAAGAAATATGTGTGCCTATGTGACGTGATGGCAGTGTGTGTCGCCCGATAATTTTACACTATATCCACTACCCGCCTTATCCTGCCTCTCCCATGGCGCCCTTTGGTTTGCTGGGGTGCGGGGAGTGTCCAGGGGCGTGGCGGGGTGGGTGACGGGTGCAGGGGACGGGGATGTGACGGGATTAAGGTGACGGTGGTGGTGGTGGCGGGAAGGCATGGCAGCGGCGAGGTGGTGGTGGTATTTTTTGTTCGTGTGTTTTATAACAGGCTGTTTTATCTTACTCTTTTATGTATAGTATTAGTTTTATTTCAAGGTGATGTGTTTGTTGGACCATATATATTATTTATTTCGATTATCCTAGTACAGAATATTGTGGTTAGTAATATGTCTATCCGTTTATCCATCTATCTATTTGTAGAGCGGGGATAACGAACTCTTTCAAGATCAAACAAAATCAACCATAATTTTTCAGGGTAGAATAATAATGAATATATAAAACATAATTTAATACTTTTTTTTGTGCGTAATATACAGATACTTTATAAATCAAAAAGTGGTTTGGGTTCTACCTGACGCAAGAAAAAACGAGTCTTATAAAAGGCTAGACTGACATATTTTTTTATTTATACTTTTTTTTTCTTTTTTTTCTTCTTTTTATTATTGTATATTTTTGTTTTTTACGTTTGAGCCTATTGCGCCTGTAGACTTTTATATAATATATAATATATATATATATATATATATATATATATATATATATATATATATATATATATATATATATATAATATATATATATATTTATTTTTATTTTTTTGAGGGCTCAGGTGGTGGGCCCTTATGTTACTACTGTGCATCGTAGCTACATAGTGCACTATAAGCATACTGTGCAGTCCTGTGCAGTATGCTGTGTACAGTGGCAACTTAGTTGATGATACTTGCACATTTTTTATGTAAGGTGAATGTGTATAATGTATAGAATCCTGTATTAAGTGTGAGTGTGTGTGTCTTTGTTTGGGAGTGGCCGCCATGGGTTAGTGTGTGAGCGGCGGGGCACCACTGGGCCTGTGCCTACTGTGCGCGGGGACACAGGGCTCCTGCCGTGACCACAGTGCCGTGACCCTATACAGTGAGTACCGCCCTTCGTCTTGTTGTAGCGCTGCCAGGCTATTAACACCTTCACGCCCAGATCTTTCCTTTTCTGTACAAAATTATCTGTTGTTAGCCACTAAATCACGAAAAGTCACTGATTATACCAACTTAGCTAGTGGACAAGGATACTAAACAGGTCATATCTATAAAACATTGCTTATACTCACTAAAAATCTTCTAATGGTACCCAAATTACAATGGCAATTACGCTCTGGGCCTCAAGGGGTTAAAGGTTGGCATGGGAATCCCCGAATTTCCTTTTCCTTTTTCCTACTTTTTCTATTACTATTTTCTATTTTTATTTTACTCTTTTTCTCTACTCCTTTTCATTCCCTTTTTCCCCCCATTTTTTTTTTCCTTTCCCTCCCACCCCTTCACATATACCTCTCTCTCTCTCTCTCTCTCTCTCTCTCTCTCTCTCTCTCTCTCTCTCTCTCTCTCTCTCTCTCTCTCTCTCTCTCTCTCTCTCTCTCTCTCTCTCTCTCTCTCTCTAAGTCTGATGGGGGCGAGACAGCAACCTGGTTCCATTCTCTGCGGCATTAAGGGAGTGCTTGGCTATTCCCCGGGTGTTTCAAGGACCATTGTTTTCCCTACCACTCTGCGCTAACACAACGTCCTCTTAACCTTTCGATCTGTACATTATAACTTTTATTTTATTCGTATACTTTATTATTTATTTTATTTTATTTTATTTTTATTTTATTAATATATTTTATTCTTTCATTCTCTTTTTGTTTTACTCTATTTACTTATACTCTATTTTTATTTCATTCTCTCTATTATCCTTTTTTTAGGGTATTTTCGTATTCATCTAATTTTCATTGTGTCTGTATTTTTTATTTATTATTTTATTTATTTTCTTAATCTTTCGTTTTTTCCATTTCCTTTTTTTTGTTATTTTTTTCATTTGGATCTAATTTTCAATGTGTCTATTTTTTTTTTTTTTCTTCTTTCTTAATCTTTCGTTCTTTCCATTATCCTCTTTTTATAGTATTTTTTTATATCCTCTAAATTTTAAAGTCTGCTTTTTTATCCATTTTTGATTTCTTATTCGTTTCTTCTGTCTTAACCAATCGATTTATTTGCCTTTTTTTGTGTGTATTTTCTTATATATAATCTAATTTTCAATGTGTCTACTTTTTTTTGCGTCTGTGAAGTCGGGAAGTACTCCAATTCGGTATGTGATATTTTCCGTGTTAAATAAATCATTGGGGGCATACACCGGGGGGCGCGTCGCCTCGCCCACCCTATGACGCCACTCCCGGGGGTCACCACGCGCGAGTTCCCATGCAGGCTCCTTTCCCATACCAAGCAGCTCTCGACAAGAAACATCGACTTGCCCCAGCCACGAGCCTTGTGGGCGCCCCCTTGGCCTCCTCCACGCCGGATTGTCTCATACAGATACAACCCGATGGGAAGGATCGGTTTCAGGGTAGCGTGCCACATGCCCATATAGCCGAAGTTGGCGCTGACGGACTATGCAGGTAATAGGCCTCGATTCAGTCTCACGGTGCAATCGCTGATTTGACACGTAATCATCCCAGCGATACCCCATGATTCTGCGAAGACACTTATTACCAAAGGCATTGATTCGTCTCTTCAAGTCACTATTTAGTGCCCATGTCTCACAACCATAGAGTAAGACAGGGATCACAAGCGACTTGAAGATCCGGATCTTTGTCCTTCTGCACAGGTACCAACAACGCCAAATACTCCCGCTGAGCGAGTCCATAACACCGTTGGCTATGCCAATCCGCCGTAAGACTTCTTGACGTGACCCGCCGTCATTATGGACTGCGCTACCAAGGTATGTAAAACTTTCCAAGATCTCAATGTCCTCGCTACACGCATGAACAGACTGTACTGCTTCATCTAGTAAGTCTCCAAACACCTGGACCTTGGTCTTGAGCCAGGAGACCTCAAGTCCCAAAGGCTTTGCCTCCTCGTGCAGCGCCTCGAGAGCCATCACCAGGACCTCCAGCGACTCAGCAAAGATTACTGCATCATCGGCAAAAAAAAGATCATGATCTTGGTTTTTCCGACGGAGCTCCAAAACCTTGATCTAAAAACCTTGTCCAATACCCAGTCCTTTAAAGGTTGAAAAGTGATGGGGCAAGGGGACGCCCCCTTCCCTCCTCCTGTACTCACGGGGAAAAGTGGATACACCTCCCCCACATTCACAGCCTCTCAGTCCCCAGTTTAAGATTAACCCAAAAATTAACCAGTCCGGGTTAAAACCTATGATAAAAAGCGGATGATGGGTCCCCTCTAAATCATTGTATCGCGTGATATTTTGCAACTAGAAGAGGAATGCAAACGAAAAAAAGCATTGTGTGTAGAAAGGACCTGTGCCTTTGAATTTTCCCCCCTTTTCTTGGACCACCCAAAATTTATAAAATTATATATATTAAATTATATATAATATATATATATATATATATATATAAAATTTTTATATATATATATATTATATATATATATATTTTATATTATATAATATAATATAATATATATTATATATATATATTATTTTTAAATATAATAATAATATATATATATTGTTACTTAACGTAATTGTAATTGGGGGGGGGGGGAGGATGTCTGTGAAATGGGTGGGGGTGTATGGGCGAGGGGAGACTGGCGGCAGTGGTGCATAGAAACGAGGAGGGTCCCCGAGATCCTACCGAGGGGTGTCACTCGGGTGATTAAATGGCGCGCCATTTTGATTTCATGGCGGCAGCGTTCCTAGCGGGGGGGGGCCTCTGACAGCGCTCTGCAGAAAGGGGGGGTACATCTCCTTTTGGTGATGATGGGGTGATAAGGAAAGGGGGAGGGGGGAAGGGGGAGATATAAAAAGGGAAAAGGAGGAAAAAGGAGAAAGGGAAAAAATTGAGGGTGAAAGCAAAAGGGGAAAACTGCGGGGAAAGAAAAAAGGGAATAAAAGAAGGGGAATTCCTCCACTCACCCATCACCACCCCCCCTTCACTCACCCTTCCCCCCACACGGCTCCCCTCTTCCCCCCCCCCCACTCACCCTTTCCCCATCACCCCACACCCTTCACTCACCCATTACCCATCACCCCAAAACCCATTCACTCCTTACGTGGTAAAAATATTTTATGCCGTCAATATAAACAAACCGCCCCTTTTTTGCTCCTTTCACCTCTAAGTACACCCTTTTTTTAATTTGCTCACAAGTTTCACTCAGCCTCTCGGTACCACAATGTTTCGTTTGTACCAAAATGTTTAGTGCAGTACCGGGTTTAAATTTTTCACAGTAATTTCATTTTAAAATGTTTTGATCTCCCGAATGCATCAGATATGTTACCCCCTGGTTTCACTAATTGTTCAAGGATATGAAGGAATTACCAATTAGGAATTCGTCCTGCACAGTCGTACCCGTCCTTTTTGGGGCCTCTGAGTCCGTCCCAGGCACTGGCAGGCAGTCGGGCTCCCGTTAACGGAAAAAAGGAGTGCACTTGTAAAGTGCATGGTTTTTGTCATGGTTTGTCATTCGGGGACCCCCCTCCGAATTATATTGTGGCGCGCCCCCCGGATTAACCCCTTGGAAGATAAAAAATCGTGCTATACCAGGGGGGGTCGGGGCCAAGTACGGACCATGTCTGGACGTCACTATAACGACCCATTACAATACTCTGTCAAAGCCCCCACCCCGCGTGTCAAAAGGACGTCAGGATACACTGTGGGGGGGGGGGAAGTTTTCTGGCTCAGATGGCATTTAAAGTCAGGTTTAATTAAATTTAAAGCTTCAGGTACCGCTATTTAGATGGAAACCTAAAAATTCAAGGGTTTTTCAGGAGACTATTTTTTCTCGATCCCCCAGTTAATATCCTTGGTGGAGCAACTGGTCTTCGGGGTTATAGTATTTATTATGTTGATAGCATAGTGGGGGGGCTTTGTAGGGCACAAAAAAAACATTGCCGCAATCTCCGTCAATCGCTATAATTATTTTTTTACTTTTTTTTTCGTTTTTTATTTATTTTCCCTTAGTATATCATATAAACCTAATTTTGTCTTGTTATGCTCTGTTTTCGTGTGGCGTCAATATCCATAGTTTCCTTTTACCCAAAACTTGTCTGCCTGCACAGATGTTCCATTTTTATCGTCTCAAAATTATATTCTTTAAGTTAAAAATAATTTAAAAATTCCAAAACTCTCCAATCATGATCAGGTACCCACAACACGCTAGGGCCCTTAGTCATGACCTTACTCTTCATGGCAGCCAAAGTGCTGCGTTTTACTATCCACTCCCTGTTCCCTATAATAGATAGATAAGTTTAATATTGCGACATTTTCATTCAAAAGACATCTACCCATCTTCTCAACACTCCTTAGTTTTGAAATTCTTAGAAATGAGATTTCTGATCACAAAGTTAAAATAAGACATTATTTTGGTTTAAAACAAATTTTTTGTCAAGTCAAATTCTATTTTGTGATGCTTATCAGTTTTTTGAACGCACTCCATCTTTTTACAAAATGTTTTTTCTTATTTATTTTTTTTTCCCATTTGTTGTTATGTATTATTTTTTAAAATCTCACCTATGATCTTTGTATATCTATATGTTTAATTACTTCCCTATTTTTTTGTGTCTTTTATCTACTATATATCTGTTATTCCTCTACCTCTTTTTCATCTTTTTGTCTATTAGTTTTAGAGCTTTAAAATCATTGGGAAATCAGAATCGGACATATAATTGGGAAAAAATAATTACTTTAATCCCTATTTTATTTCCCACAATTATTTTCAAAGGACATGGTATCAGGACAGATGTTAGGGCAACGCGTGGCAAGGCTGAACAACTACTCGCTTTCTTTCCCAATCACTCTTATTACGACGAAAAAAGGGATAAACTTTACCATCAGAAATTCCGAATTTCAGTTTGGGAAAAAGAAATCAAAAAAAGAGATGAAGGAACTTGTTTTCATCTTTTCTTTGCCCCTTGACATCCATTGCACAGAAACCCAAAAAGGAAAATTTGAGGCAAAATAAACCTGACCTTTGAATGAGTGCGTGTTCGCCGCTTAGCATGAAGAGACAAGTGTTTTGGGTAGTGGACGCTGTGGGGTCGAAGTTTTAATCATCTATTTTGTCTATCAGTCGGAAATAAACAAAGGTGTGTTTCTTGGACTGCTTGTTCAGGCATTTAATCTTTTGTGGTCTTCTTTCTTTGTCTATCGTTTTTGTTTGTTTTTATGTATTTTTTTCTACGCCCAATGTCTACCCATCTGTGTTGATTTTTTTGGGCTCTCGGGCCACCACCTAGCATCAAAACTTCAAAAGGATTGCTTTAAATGAAATTTGCAAGTATTCTGAGAAATCTTATTAGTTTTCGTGCATTTTGGGTATTACTTGTAGGGTATAATCAGGCTTCCTAACACTGTTATGCTATTTCTTTCCCTTTTTTTTAAAAAGCAAAAAGAAAATTGATCTTTTAAAGTCATTTTCCCTTATTTAGGTGACAAATATTAGTGATCGTCTGTCTTTTAGACAAGGTGCGCATCACAGCCCCCCTTGGAGCCCTTGTAAAGCACCCGCTATGGCGCCACGTACACAGCCCATACACTGTGTTGGGAAAAGGCCCGTCTAGTACAGGGAAGCCGGCCGCATCCCCGACACAGAAGTTGGGAAGAGGGCCCCCATACGGACGCCCCCAGCCCCAGACACACCCCTCACTGTGTTGGGGAAAAGGTTTTTAATTTTGCCCTCAAGTACCCAACTTTAAAAACACAAAGTCTGGGACCATGTGCTTTTAAAAGGAGACCCGCACTCCGAGACCACCACCTCCCACCGGGGTGGGGTTTAGGAATTTTTTGATTTAGGCTTGCGATATTGTCAACATTAGAAGGCCCAAATGCTCCAAACGTTAAAAAAAATGGCCATTTAAAAACATAAGGCCCAATGGCGAAGGGACGAGCGACCCGAAAAACCCGGACGTGCCCGTCGGGCGTCCCCGGAGTTTTACCTGGGACTTGCGTTTCCCGTATACAAGATAACTTTGTTAAACCCCCCCGAGGTACCCAAAGGGCCCCCACGGGAAAAAATGTCAAACAAAAATGGTTGAAAGGGCACGATGGGCGAAAAACCGCTTGTCTCGGAGCGGGATTCAAAAATTAAGCTCTAAAAAAATTGCGGTGTCTGGTGGGCCCCAAGTGGAAAAAAATTTTTCCAAGGGCTGGGCTCCTCGAACTAAACCCCAATATTAACCCCTTTTTAATATTACCAACCCCCTTAATGTAACCCCGACCCCCCCAAAAATGTCCTCAAATAAAAAACCCACCTTTAAAAAAACCCCCCCCCCCCATTTTCTAAACCTTTTTTAAAATTTTTTATAATTATTTAAAAAAGCCCAAAGCCCCCCCAAAAAAAGGTTTTTTTTTTTTTCCTTTCCTTTAATTGCTCCATTTAAATAACTAAAAAACTCCTTTTTAGAAAAGGGGGGGAAAGGCCCCGACCCCAAACAATGAAGAAAATAAATCCAACAAAAATATCCGTTAATAAAAAGCGGTCTAATCTATCAGAAAAAAAGTCCAAAAAAAAATTACCCGGGGTGATAGAAACCCAAAAATCCAATACTAAAATCAAAATATTTTTAAATATTACCTATTTTTTTTTGTTGTTGTTGTTTTTCACGAGAAATGTGTTTAATGGTGTGTGTGGTGTGTGTGTGTGTGTGGTGTGGGTGTGGTTGTGCGTGTGTGTTTTAAACAGAATCTTTTTCCCATGCTATTTTTGAAAAATGCCAAAACACACAACACACACACACACACACACACACACACACACACCCCACCCCCACACACCACATACACACACACACACACACACAAAAAAACCCCCAAAAACACACACCACAGACAACTTTATCAAAAAAAGCAAAAAAGGGAAAAAAAAAAGGAATTGGAGAAAGACGACGAAGAAAGGAAAAAAGAGGGGGAAAGGGAAAGGAGAGGGAAGGAAGGGAGAGTGAAGGAAGGGGAAGTGAGGAAGGAGAGAGTGAAAAGGAGGAAGAGTGAAGGAAGGGGGGAGTGAAGAAAGGGGGGAGTGAAGGAAGGGAGAGTGAAGGGGAAGAGTGAAGGAAGGGGAGAGTGAAAGGGAAAGGAGAGGTGAAGGAGAAGAAGGGGGAAAAAGGAGAAGAAACAGACACCCGGCAGACACGAAACACCGAGCAGTGAGCAATAAAGAACACACCTGTCCCTCCCCCTATGCCTCGCCACACCTGTAATTGATGTTCCCCGGGAATGTGTGTGTGTGAGGTAAATGAAAAGAACCAATTACACTCCCTCCCACTCTCTCCCTTGCTCTCGTCATCTTGGGGCCAGCATAATTTTACACCTTTTCTGATATTCCCAAACGGGAAAATATGGACTTTATGAAAACCCAGGAATATAAGTCTGGTGGGGGTGACTACAAACCCCCACCCCCCCCCTCTCTCTCTCTCCTCTCACTCTCTCTCCTCTCTCTCTCTCTCCTCTCCTCTCCTCTCTCTCTCTCCCCTCTCTCTCTTCTCTCTCTCTCTCTCCTTTCTCCCCGGTTTTCTTTTCCCCCTAATTACTCTCTTTTTTTTTCCTCCTCCTCCCCTCCCCTCCCCTCCTCCCTCCTCCTCCTCTTCTTGGATTCATTATCTCCGTTACCTCTTTTCCGTACTTTTTTTCGATCTTCACCTCCTCTGTATACTTCCTACTATCTTCTCTATTCCTCCTCCTCTTTCCTACTTCCTCCCTCGCCGCCTGTAATCGGGCTATGTTAAAAACGAAACCTCCCTTCGCCCGCAGTATTAGTTGTCAATTTATATGCTATTAAGGCGGGGTCGGGCGGTGCGGTGCTGGGGGGGGCGGACCCCCCGGACGCCAATTACGGTTAATGAATGTAATTAGTGAAAACATATCGGCTGTTTATTTGATGATTAACAAAACAAATAATACAGGATTTTCGACAATTTCTCACTCTCTCTCTACTCTCTCTCCTCTCTTTCTCCTCATCTCTCCTCTCTCTCTCTCTTCTCTTCTCCTCCTCTCTCTCTCTTCTCCTCTATCTCTCTCAATCTCTCCATCTGTCTCGCTCTCTCTCTCCTCTCTCCTCTCTCTCTCTCTTCCTCCTCCTCTCTCTCTCCTCCTCTCTCTCTCTCGTCTCTCTCTCTCTCTCTCTCCTCTCCTCTCTCTCTCTCTCTTTCTTTCTCTCGCTCTGTTTCATCCCCCCCTCTCTCTCTCTCTTCTCTCTCTCTCTCTCTAGTCTCTCTCTCTCTCGTATCTCTCTCTCTTCTCTCCTCTCTCTCTACTCCTCTCTCTCTCATCCTCTCTCTCTCCTTCATTCTTTCCTCTCTCATCTGTCTCTCTCGTATTAAGGATATTGCCCCCGTTCACCAACTTTCGCGGGCTAAAACACCTCAGTCCAGCGAACAGTTTACGAATTAATGGGTCAGTCCGACGGATGCAGACTGTATGGATGAAGGCGGGAGAAAATACAGGGCAAAGACGACGCGCGCCTGATGGAAAGATCAAACTGAAGGCGGAAGAAGATTGTCATAGGAATACATATGAAGAGGGAGTAAATCAGGATTAAATACATAGTATAGGGGACCTACCTAGGAAAGCGGGAAAATTCCTGCATAGGAAAGGGATTAATGCATACGGACGTATGGAGTAAATACATAGGAGATTGAGTAAATACATAGAAGATGGAGTAACTACATCGGAAGATGGGAGTAAATAGGGATTAAATACATAGGAAGGACTGGAGTAAATACATAGGAAGATGGGTAGCTAGGGATTAACTTACGTAGGAAGAGGGAGTAAATAGGGAAGTTAAATACATTTGTGAGATGGAGTAAATAGGGATTAAATACATAGGAGAGATGGAGTAAATACGGAGTAAATACATATGATATGAGTAAATACATAGGAAGATGTGAGTAACTAGGGAGTAAATACATAGGAAGATGGGATTAAATACATAGGCAAGATGGAGTAATACATAGGAATTGGAGTAAATACATAGGAAATGGATGTAAATACATAGTAAGATGTAGTAAAAGACATAGGAAAGATGGAGTAATACATAGGCAAGATGGCGTAAATACATAGGAAGATGGAGTAAATAGGGAGTGAATACATAGGACAGATGGAGTAATCCCATAGGAAATGAGAATACATAGGAAGATGAGTAAAAATACCTCCGAAAATTGTAGTAAATACATAGGCAATGGGAGTAAATACCTAGGAAAGATGGAGTAAATACATAGGAAGCTGGAGTAATAGGGAGGAAAATTACATAGGAAATTGGAGTAAAGTACATAGGAAGAGGAGTAAATACATAGGAACTGGAGTAAATACATGGAAAAGGGAGTAAATACATAGGAAGATGGTTAATAACATAGAAATGGAGTAACTAACATAGGAAGATGGTTAAATCCATAGGAAAAGATGGAGTATAATACCATAGAAGATGGAGTACATAGGGAGTAAATACATATGAAGAGGGGTAAATACATAGGAGATGGGAGTAAATACATATGACGATGGAGTAACTACATATGAAAGATTGAGTCGAAGTCATAGTACTAGGAGTAAATACATAGGAGATGGAGTAAATACATAGGAAGATGGAGTAAATACATATCTTAAAGATGGAGTAAATACATAGGAATATGGAGTAAAATAACATGGAATATGGAGTAAATACATATAGAACTATGGATTAAAAATAACATAGGAATATGGAGTAATACATAGGGAGATGGAGGTAATACATAGGAAGATGGAGTAAATCATATATAAAGATGGAGTAAATACATAGGAAGAGGGCGTAAATACATAGAAGATGGGGTGTAAATACATAGGAAGAGGGAGTAATACATAGGGAGATGGAGTAAATACTAGGAGATGGAGTAAATACATAGGAAGATGGAGTACATACATAGGAGATGGAAGTAAATACATAGAAGATGGAGTAAATACTAGGAAATGGAGTAAATTACTAGAAGATGGGTAACTAGGAAGTACTATTTAAAGGAAGATGGAGTAAATACATAGGAAGAATGGAGTAAATCGGGATAAATACATAGGAAGATGGAGTAAATACGATAGGAAAGATAATAAAATACATCGAAGATTTGAGTAACTACATAGGAAGATGGAGTAAATAGGGATAAAGATACATAAGGAAAGATGAGTAAAATAGGGAGTAAATACATAGAAGATGGAGTGAAATACATAGGAATATGGCGTAATTAGGGAGTAAATACATAGGACGATGGAGTAAATAGGAGTAATACATAGGAAGATGAGTAACTACATAGGAGATGGATAATTAGGGAGTAAAATACATAGGGAAGATTGGAAGTAATAGGGAGTAAATACATAGGAAGATTGGAGTAACATACTATGACGATGGGTAATAGGGAGTAACATACATAGAAGATTGCGTAAATCCATAGGAAGATGGAGTAAATACCTATGAAGATTTGAGTAAATAAATAGGAAGATGGAGTAGAATAGGAGTAAATACATAGCAAGATGGAGTAAATGGGAGTAACTACATAAGAAAGATGGAGTAATACATAGAAGATGGAGGTAAATAGGGAGTAATGACATAGGAAGGTGGTTATGGAGTAATACCATAGAAGATGGAGTAAATAGGGGAGTAAATACTAGGAAGATGAGTAATAGGGAAGTTAAATAGCATAGGAAGTGGGAGATAATATGGAGTAAATACGTCGAAATTAATTGAAATACTACATATGAAGAATGGAGTCAATACTAGGAAGTATGGAGTAAATACATAGAAGATGGAGTAATACATAGGAAGATGGAGTAACATACATAGAAGATGGAGTAAATAGGGGAGTAACTACATAGGAAAGAGGAGTAAATAGGGATATACCATAGGAAATGAGTAACTACATAGAAGATGGAGTAAATATTGAGTAAATACATGGAAGATGACTAATACTAGGAGAGGGAGTAAATACATAGTAAGATATGGAGTAATACTTAGGAAAGATGGAGTAAAACATAAGGAAGAATGGAGTAATACATAGGAAGATGGAGTAAAATAGGGAGTAATACCATAGTGAAGAATGGCGTAAATACTAGGATATATGGAGTTAAATGGGATAAATACTAGGAATATGGAGTAAATAATAGAAGATGGAGTAATACATAGGAAATGGGAGTAAATAGGGAGTAAATACATAGGAAGATGGAGTAATGGGAGTAAATACATAGGAAATATTGTAAAAAGGGAGTAATACCTAGGGAGATGGAGTAAATACATAGGAAGATGGAGTAAATACATAGGAAGCTGGAGTAAAATAGGGGAGTAAATACATAGGAAGATGGAAGTAAATACATATGAAGATGGAGGTAAATTACATAGGAAGAATGGAAGTACATACATACGAAGATGGAGTAAATACTAGGATATGGATAAATAGGGAAGTTAAATACATAGGAAGATGAGTAATACATAGGAGATGAGTAAAATACATATGGAAGATGAGTAATCATAGGAATGATGGAGTAAATACATAGGAAGATGGAGTAAAATAGGGAGTAATTACGATATGAAGATGGGAGTAGAAATCTAGAATATGGAGTAAATACATAGGAAGATGGAGTAAAATACATAGGAAGATGTAGTAAATACATAGGAATATGGAGTAATGACATAGGAAGATGGAGTCACATACATATTAGCTGGATTAACTACATAGAAGATGGAGTAAATAGGGAGTAAATTACATAGGAGAGGGAGTACAATCATAGGAATATGGAAGTAAATAGGGAGTAATACATAGGAAGATGGGTAAATACATGAGGAAGATGAGTAAATAGGGAGTAATACTAGGCAGATGGAGTAAATACATAGTAAGATGGAGTAAGTACATAGGAAGATGGAGTAAATACATAGGAAGATGGCAGTAAATACATAGGAAGGATGGATAATACATAGGAAGATGGATAAATATGGAGTAAATACATAGGGAAGAATGGTAGTAAATCCATAGAAGATTGAGATAATAGGAGTAAATACATAGGAAGATGGAGTAAAATAGGGAGTAAAATACATATGAATGATGGAGTAAATACATAGAAGATGGAGTAAATACATAGGAAGATGGAGTAAATAGGGAGTAATACATGGAAGATGGAGTAACATAGGAGTAAATTTACTGTAAGATGGAGTAAATAAGGGAGTAAATACTAGGAAGATGGAGTAAATACATAGAGAGATGGAGTAATAGGTATAAATACATAGGACGCTGGAGTAAAGTAGGGAGTAAATACATGGAAATGAGGTAATTATGGAGTAAATACATAGGCAAGATGGAGTAAATACATAGGAAATGGAGTAAATACATAAGGAATCTGGAGTAAATACATAGGAGATGGATAAAAATAGTGAGTAAATACATGGAAGATGGAGGTAATTAGGAGTAAACACATAGGAAAGATGGAGTAAAATACATAGGAAATGGAGTAAATACATAGAAGATGGAGTAAAAATACATAGGAGATGGAGTAATTAGGGATTAACCGTAGGAAGAGATGGAGTAAATACATAGGAAATATGGAGTCAATACATAGGAAGATGGAGTAAATACAAGGAAGATGGAGTAACTAGGAAGTATCAAATAACATAGGAAGTATGGAGTAAATAGGGAGTAATACATGGAAAGATTGAGTAACTACATAGGAAGATGGAGGTAAATACATAGAAGATGGAGTAAATACCATCGGAAGATGATGTAATATAAAGGGAGTAAATGACATAGGAAGAGGATAACTACATAGGAAATGGGTAATCCATAGGAAGATGGAGTACATACATAGGAAAGGATGGAGTAAATACATAGAATATGGAGTAATAAGGAGTAAATACATAGGAAGATGGATTAAATACATAGGAAGATGGAGTAATACTAGGAAGATGTAGTACGCCTAGGGAGTAAATACATAGGAAGAGGGAGTAACTAGGGATAAATACATTGGAAGATGAGTAAATAGGGAGTAAATACATAGGAAGATGGAGTAAATACGGAGTAAAATACATAGAAGATGGAGTAAATACATAGGAGATGGGGAGTAAATAGGGAGTAAATACATAGAAGATGGAGTAAATAATATGAAGATGAGTAAATACATAGGAAGATGGAGTAAATACAATTAGGAAGAGAGTCAATACCAAGAAAGATGTAGGTAAATAACAGAGGAAGATTGAGTAGAATACAAGAGATGGAGTAAATCCCTAGGGAAGATGGAGTAAATAGGGGTAAATACATAGGAAGATGGATTAAATTACATAGGATGATTGGAGTAAATACCTAGGAAGATGGAGTATACATGGAAGATGTAGAGTAAATACATAGGAAGAGGAGTAAATACATAGGAAGCTGGAGTAATACATCGAAGATGGAGTAATAGGGAGTAAATCATTATGAGATGGAGTAAATCTAGTGCAAGTGGAGTAATACATAGGAAGTATGGTACATTACATAGGCGAGGGAGTAAATACAATAAGGAAGATGAGTAAATACATAGTATATGGAGTAACTACATAGAAGATGGAGTAAATACTAGGACGATGAGTAAATACATGGAATATGGAGTAAATCGGGAGTAAATACATAGGAAATGGAGTATACATAGGAAGATGTGAGTAATACATAGGAAGATGGAGTCAAATACATATAGAAAGATGGAGTAAATACATAGGAGAGATGGGTAAAATACATAGGAAGTCATGGAGTAAATACATAGGAGATGGATTAATACATATAAAAGATGGAGAAATACATAGGGAATATGGAGTAAATACATAGAAGATGATTAAATACATATAGAAAGATGGAGTAAATACATAGGAATGAGGTAGTAAATACATAGGGAGATGGAGTATACATAGGTAAAGTATGGAGTAAATACATATGAAGATGAGTAAATACATAGTAAGAGGTGAGTAAATACATAGGAAGATGGAGTAAATACATAGGAAGAGGGAGTACAATACATAGGAGATGGAGTAAAACTACTAGGAGATGGAGTAAATACATAGGAAGATGGAGTAAATACATAGGAAGATGGAGTACCAACATAGGAAGATGGAAGTAAATACATAGGAAGATAGAGTAAATACATAGGAAGTGAGTAAATAGGGAGTAATACATAGAAGATGGAGTAAATACATAGGAATATGGAGTAAATACATAGGAAGAATGGAGTACATAGGTAGTAAATACATAGGAAGATGGAGTAAATCCATAGTCGATAAGTAAAGTACTATACTTACGATGATTAAATACTAGGAAGATGGAGTAAATAAGTAGTAAATACATAGGAAGATGGAGTAATAGGATGATAATACATGGGACGATGATAAATACATAGGAGAGTGGAGTTAAATTAGGGAGTAAATACATAGGGAAGATGGAGTAACTAGGGAGTAAATACATACAAATGGGATAATAACATAGGGAGATGTGTATTAGGGATAATACATAGAAGATGGAGTAAATAGTGAGTAAATTACATAGGAAGATGGAAGTAAAATACATAGGAGATGGAGTAATAGGGAGTAAAATACATAGTAAAATGGAGTAAATACTAGTGAAGTATGGGTAATAACTAGGAAGATTGGAGTAAAAACATTAGGAAGGTGGAGTAAATGGGAGTAAATACATCGGAGATGAGTAACATAGGGAGTAAATACTAGGAATATGGAGTAAATACATAGGCAAGATTGGAGTAAAATAGGGGTTAAATAAGATGGACTATGGAGTGAGATACATAGGAAGATGGGTAAATAGGGAGTAAATACATAGGAAGATGGAGTAATAGGGAGTAAATACATAGGAATTATGAGTAAATAGGGAGTATACATAGAAGATGAAGTAAATACATTTGAGCATGGAGTATATACATAGGATCTGGAGTAACTCTAGGAAGGAAAAATGGAGTAAATACATAGGAAGATGGAGTAAATACATAGGAAGATGGAGTAATAGGAAGTAAATACATAGGAAGATGGAGTAACTAGGGAGTAATACATACGGAAGATGGAGTAAAATAACATAGGAATATCGAGTAATAGGAGTAATACATAGGAAGATGAAGTACATAGCATAGGAAGAGGAGTAATACATGGAAGATGGAGAAACCTAGGAAGATGGAGTAAATACATAGGAATATGGAGTAAACATAGTAAGGATGGAGTAAATAGGTAGTACTACATAGGAAGATGGAGTAAATACATAAGGAAGATGGAGTAAATAGGGAGTAAATATACTAGGAAGATGGAGTAAATACATAGGAGATGGAGTAATTACATAGAAGATGGAGTAAATAAATAGGCAATGGAGTAAATACATAGGAAGATGGATAAATAGGGAGTAATCATAGGGAAGATGGAGTAAATAGGGAGTTAAATACTAGGGAGATTGAGTAAATACATAGGAGAGGAGTAAAACATAGGAAGATGGAGTAAATAGGGAGTAATACATATGAAAGATGGAGTCAATACATAGGAAGAATGGAGTAAAAATACATGGAAGATTGGAGTACATACATAACGAAGATGGGTAATACATAGGAAGATGGAGTACATACATAGGAGTGATAAATGACATAGGAAGATGAGTAAATCGGGAGTAAATCATAGGAAAGATGGGTAAATACATAGGAAGATGGAGTAAATACATAGGAAGATGTGAGTAAATACATAGGAAGATGGATAAATACATAGGAAAGATGGAGTTAATAGGGGTAAATACATAGGAAATTGAGTAAATACATAGAAGAATGGTAGTAATACATAGTACAGATGGAGTAAATACATAGGAAATGGAGTAATAGGGAGTGAATACATAGGAGTGGAGTACATACTAGGGAAGATTGGAGTAAAATAAGGAAGTAAATACTAGAAGAATGAGTAATACATAGGAAGATGGAGTAAATAGGATATACATGGAAATGGAGTAAATACATAGGAAGATGGAGTAATACTAGGAATTGAGTCAATCCATAGGAAGATGGAGTAAATAACTAGGAAAATGGATTAATACATAGGAAGATGGAGTAAATAGGGAGTAAATACATAGGGAGATGGAGTAATACATCGGAAGATGTGAGTAAATATGGAGTAATACATATGAAGATTAGTAAATACATAGGACGATGGAGTAAATACATAGGAAGATGGTAGTGAAGTAGGGATTACATACATATTAAGTGGAGTGAAAATAGTGAGTAAATACATAGGAAGATGGAGTAAATAGGGCGTAGATACGTAGGAGAGTGGAGTAAATAGGGGAGTTAAATACATAGGAAGATTGAGTAAATTAGGGAGTAAATACATCGGAAGATTGAGTAAATACATAGGAAGATGGAGTAAAATACATACGAAGATGGAGTAATACATAGAAGTATGGAGTAAATAGGAGTAAATACATAGGAAGATGGAGTAATTAGGGAGTAAACACATAGAAGATGAGTTAATACCATAGGAAGATGGGAGTAATACATAGTTACGTGGAGTACATACATAGGAAGGGATGAGTAATTAGGAGTAAACACATAGGAAATGGAGTAAATACATAGGGAAGAGGGAGTAAATACATAGGAAGATGAGTAATAGGGAGAATTTACATGGGAATATGAGTAAATAGGAGTAAATACATGGAAGATGGAGTAAATACATAGGTAAATATGGGCGTACATAATGGAGATGGAGAATACATGGAGATGAATGGTAATTAGGGAGTAAATACATAGGAAGATGGAGTAAATACATAGGACAGGATGGATAAATACATAGGAAGATGGAGTAACTACATAGAAGAATTCAGTAAATAGGGAGTAAATTACATAGGAAGATGGAGTAATATAGGAGTAAATACATAGGAAGAGAGTAAATACATAGGAAATGAGTAAATAGGGAGTAAATACATAGGAAGATGGGATAAATAGGGAGTAAATAACATAGGAAGAATTGAGGTAATACATAGGAAATTTTGTAATAGGGAGTAATACAATGGAAGATGGAGTAAATACATAGGAAGATGGAGTAATTAGGGATTAAATACAATGAAGATGGCGTCAAATACATAGTAAGATGGAGTAAATAGGGATATAATACATAGGAAGAGGAGTAGAATACTATGAAATGATTAAATACATAGGAAGATGGAGTAACGACATAGGACGATGGAGTAAATGTGAGTAAAATACTAGTAAATGATAAATAGGGAGTAAATATAGATGAAGATGGAGTAAATACATAGAGACGCTGGAGTAACATCATAAAGATGGAGAGATACTAGAGATGGAGTAAATACATAGGGAGATGGAGTAATTAGGGAGTAAATACTAGAAGATGGAGTAAATATGAGTAAATCATAGGGAAGATGAGTAATACTAGGAAGATGGAGTAAATACATAGAAGATGGAGTAAATACATAGGAAGAGGGAGTAAATACATAGGAAGATGGAGTAAATCCTATGAAGATGGAGTACATACATAGGAAACGATGGAGTAATACATAGGAAAGTGGAGTAAATACATAGGCGATGGAGTAAATACAATAGGGACGATGATAAATACATAGGAAGATGGAGTAAATAGGGCAGGTAAAATACATAGAAGAATGAGTAATCCATAGGAATATGGAGAAATACTAGGAGATGGGGTCAATAGGGATTAATACATATGAAGATGGAGTAAATACATAGGAAGATGGAGTAATAGCATAGGAAGATGAGTACATTACATAGGACGCTGGAGTAAAATAAGGGGGTAAATACATAGGAAGATTGAGTAAATACATAGGAAGATGGAGTAAATACATAGTGTAAGATGGACTAAATAGGGCGTAAAATACATAGGAAGATTGAGTATATACATAGGAAGATGGAGTAATAACAATAGGAAAATGGAGTAAATAGGGGTAAATCATGGAAGAGGGAGTAAATACATAGGAAGATGGAGTAAATACATAGGAAGAGGGAGTAAATTACATAGGAAAGGAGTAAATACCATAGGAAGAGGGAGTAAATACATAGGAAAGGAGTAAATCATAGTAAGTCTGAGTAAATACCTAGGAAGATGGCGTCAAATAACCATAGGAATATGGAGTAAATACCTAGGAAGATGGAGTAAATACATAGAAGATGAGTAGATAGGGATAAAATACATAGTGCAAGAATGAGTAAATACATAGAAGAATGGAGTAAATACATAGGAAATTGGAGTAAATAGGGAGTAAATTACATAGGACGATGGAGTAAATTACATAGAAGATGGAGTAACTACATAGGAAGAGGGAGTAAATCATAGGAAGATGGAGTAAATACATAGGAATGGCGTAAATACAAGGAAGATGGAGCAAATACATAGGAAGAGGAGTAAACTCATAGGAAGATGGAGTAAATAGGGAGTAATACACATAGAAGATGAGGAAATTAGGGAGTATACATAGGAAGATGGGAGTACATACATAGAAGATGGAGTAATAGGGAGTAAATACCATAGGAATATGGAGTTAAATAGGGAATAATAGGGGAAGATAAGATAAATTTGTCATCCTATCTATACCTTTTGCAGTACCAACTACAAGGTTTATTGACTATACAAAGCGCCGCCACGTCCACACGAACTAGGGCGGACTCGAAAACCCTACCCGAATGGCGCGGGGACGCTGCACATTGCGAGTCAACGTCTCTACCAACCTTGGCCACCCTGGACGGGCGAGTAAATAGGGATAATACCATCGGGAAGATGGAGTAAATTTACATAGGAGATGAGTAAATTTAGGGCGTAACATACATAGTGAAGGAGGTGGAATACCCAGGAGTGAATAGGAATGGCTAGAAAGAAGAGGGAGAGAAAGGATGGCGGAATTTAAAGAGGACTGCAGGAGAGAGAAAGACTCTCCTCTCTCTCCTTCCGTTAACATATGCACACAGAAAGTAGACAAAAAAATATCTAAAATAAATAAAGAAAATAGAAACTTTCCATAAAATTCTTACATCGCTGTCAAAACCATCGCCCTATGTATTTTAATAAGATAGAGAAAACTAAGAAGGGAAAAGCGAGAAGGCGAAGAAATAGGCTTATAAATAGAAAAGATATACACATAAATATTATATCATACTAAATCGAATTCTTCTTAAAAGTGTTCGATCCTAAGGTTTAAAATCTGAAGCATTGATTTTTGCGACTTGAGTGTGTGTGTGTGGCTGTGTGTGTGTGTGTGTGTGTGTGCGTGTGTGTGTGTGTGTGTGTGCGTGGCGATGCCCGCCAACCATCGTGTTTCCTGGCAGGAATAAAGAGCTTGGAAAATGTTCGAAGCTTGTGGGTGTTTAAGAGTTGTTACTTTGAAAAAATCTTGACTTTCCCGTCCCTTACCTCTGTCCTGTCTGTCTGTCTGTTTACCTGTCTGTCTGTCTAATCTACCTGTCTGTCCTGTCATTTAACTGTCTGTCTGTCTATCTACCTGTCTGTCTGTCTGTTTTACCTGTCCTGTCTGTCTGTCTCTGTTTGTCCCTTGTCGTTTCATATTCCTGCTTGTTTTGTATTATTATTGTTTATTATGGTAAAATTTTCTATTCTATTGGTAGATAATATGCATACCTACAACACACACTACACATACACACACACATCACACACACACACCACATAACACACACATACACACACACACACACACACACACACACAACACACAACACCACACACACAACACGCGTCACGATGGTCCTGCAGAAGATGGTGCATCTTGTTAGCCGTTCGATCCTCGCTCAGCTCAGCAGATTTTTCACTGACAATCGGCGTTAATGTCCATTTGAGCAAATGGTAGGGGATGCGTGTGAGTTCAGAATTACTCACAGATCGTAATATGCTCCAGCTCGCTCGCTAGGTGAACTGGTGATCAGTTCCATCGCGTGGACAGACCATGGTGATTGCATGAAGCACACCTGACAAGCATAAAAAACGCTACAACAAATATACAGAATATTACCCAATAACACTCTGATCGTAACTCAAATTGTATACAAGTAAAATCAAAAAATACAATAACGATAAAGACGACTTGGAACCACGACAACACACGAAGGTAAACAAACACAGATCAAGTGACTTCAAAACCCCCAACCTCATTTCTCGGCTGTCTTTGGAGTGGTTTGCAGCAGCAAGAGGAGGAGTTCATTTTTTGTTTTCAAATTCAAAATTCATTTATTTTCCAACCCCAGGGTAAATGGTATTACATCGAATACGTATAATAATTGGAGACTTGTCTACATGTCCAAGCTTATTTTACATGCTAAAATATAGGCAAAAAATATGATGAGTAAATCCTGTACTGACCTACGAGTTACACATATATATTGGCACCAAAATTCCAGTAAGCATGTCAATAATCTAGTAAAGTAAAATAACATAAAATGGCCAGTCAACCAGGCAGAATTCCAGTAAACATAAGATTCAATAAAAGATATGTAAAATTTTGCTAAACAGTTATATAAGCAAGCAGAATTCTAGTAAAACATAAATTCAATAAAAGTAAAATCTAAAATCAGCTAAAAATTCAGTAAGACAAGTAAAATGCAGTAAACCTAAATTACAAAATAAAAGATGAATATGTAAAAAATCTGCTACAAACTACTCTTACTAAAATCATATTTTGGTCGTGCAAAATTAGTTACATATCTTGATTAAATACAGGAAGAGTATTTGCCTGCTGAACGTTGGCTGGTAGGGAGTTCCATCTTTTGGTCCATTTACTGTAAAAATTTTAGAACCGTGATTTGTCTTAACACTATAATAACAAGGTTACTTTGTTGTCTCGTCATGCTACTGTTGTCTGTGGACTGTTGGAATGAGTGGAGCCAGTCGGGATACATGCCGTTAGAGGCCCTTCCAGGGTGGCAGTTTGGTAAGACGTGAGCTTGCATGTGCAGAGTCCTGCCTTCGGTCAGCGGTTCGAGTCCGCCTAGTTCGTGCTGACTGCGGCGCTTTGTATAGTCATACCTTGTAGTTGTACTTGCAATGTGTCTGATGGTGAAAATCTAGTCTTATCTGCCGTTCAGGATTTATACATGGCAATGTTAACATCAAAAAATATTTTTTGTTTAATTCTGAGCCATCCTAGTTCTTTGAAGGCAGGGGAGATATGGTCATATTTTCTTATACCACCTATCGAAACTCTGGCAGCAAAATTTTGTTAGTTTTTTGTACTTTCTGTAAAAGAGTAGTGTTGGTGGTACCCCAAATGCGTATGCAGTAGTTAATAAGACTCAATACAAGTGACTGGACAACAATTTTCCTGCTAGATTTATCAAATTTTTACTTATGCGGCATATATACATTAACATCCCATTGCCTTTTTATTTAACTCGTTAATATGCGTGTCAAATAATAAATAGCGATCCATGTATAAACCTAATTTTTGACCTGTGTGCTGGGACGGACGCTGGTGTCGTCAAACTTAATCATAATATTCTCAGTACATGTGACAGTAACTGTCTGCTTCCAATGATATACATTGTGTTTGCTGGCATTGATCATCAGGCCATTACTAAGAAAATATTCTTTTGCCTTAGTAAGGGTTGCTTCCGTTTCTTTAATGATGGTGCCTAAGTTTTCGAGAGATCCACTGTGAAGAAACTGAGTGTCGTCAGCGTACTGGACAAGTGTACAGTCATTGAAGTGTTGAGCCATGTCATTGATATAAATGTTGAATAATACTGGTCCAGGATGGAGCCTTGAGGGACGCCATAGCGGACATTTTCTTTTTTTGATATTACTTTTTGTAACTTGACAGACTGACTTCTGTTACAAGATAGCTGTTAAGCCAGAAGGAGTCAATGTTAAGGCTAGAACATTTTCCTAGGAGAATTACTATGGCTGACACTGTCAAATGCTTTTGATAATCACATAATGTTAACAATGATATTTTCTTATTATCCATATTGTTTATATATTTTATCGGTTATCACAGTTAGAGCAGACTCGGTAGAAAGCTTAGGTTCTAAAACCATGCTGGCAGTTAGAGAGATACTTGTTATCTTCTAAGAAGTTTGAAAGCTGACTAGATACAATTTTTTCTAAAATCTTAGAGAGTACTGGTAAAAGAGAAATTGGGCGATAGTTAGTCACATTGTTGAAATCGCCTTTCTTAAACAAAGGAATGACATGTGCATGTTTCCAGGCCAGGGGAAATACACCGGTAACGATAGAAGTATTGATTATGCAAGTTAGGTAAAAGCCAATAATATATAAGGCATCCTTGATGAACTTAAGCGATATCCCATCTGAGCCCACAGAACGAGTATCTTTCAGACTTTTTATTGTTAATATCACAGTATTAGTGTCCACGGGCTTAGGTCTAAAATTCAATTTTTCACTCCCTCTATTACACTCTGTAATCAAGAGGTCCAACGAAGATAAGTGATTTTTCTGTAAAGTCTGTTGTGTTTGATCATAAGTTGTCTTTCCTACATTTGCAAAGAAATTATTAAAACAGTCGGCACTTACATTTTCGAATTCAAATGATTCAGAGCCACACTTCTTTGTAGGGACTAATTCCTTAATAAGATTCCATATACTAGATGAATTACCTTAAGAATCATAGAATTTATTGACATAATATTCCTTTTTAGTTGTAGCAATACGAGACTTAATTGCTTTCTTCTCGTTAGTGTACTTTTGTTGCAAAGAAATGTTAGACCTGTCTCTCCTCAACTTACTGCGAGTATCATCACTGTTTTCTTCATGGCCGACGCAAATCATCATTAAGCCAAGGTGCTAAAGGTCTTTTAACTTCCTTGGTTACAAAGGGAGCACATTTGTCCAGACATTTGGTAAAATTATTATTAAAATATTTTACTTGTAAGTCAACATTGTCGGTGTTCATTATTTGATTAAGGTTTTGAGACTGTTCCATAAGTAAATCACACAGAGAATCCTTACTATATTTACCCAGATGACAAAAAGTTTTTATCTCTGGCTTTTCGCTTAGGCTTACTATATTTTACATTAATACTGATGAGGTCATGGTCTGATATATTTCCGGAACAACAGATTTAGCTAAAACAAGGTTTGGTTTGTTGGTAATTATCAAATCTAGTAGAGTAGCTGATGTGGGTGTCACCCTAGTGGCCTCTTCTAGCAACGGTGTAAGTTTATTGCAATTGATTATACCACTCATTTTGTTTTTCTTAGAAAATAAGTCATCATAAAATCACCTAATACATAAAACCCTTTTCTTACTTACACATACTTGTCTAAAAACATCCTGAATATACTCAAAAGAAGCCACTGGGGCCTTAGGGTGCCTGTAAACACCCCAATGATAACCGCTGGCACATATGACTCTGAACACTCAGCCATAAGTCCTCTACACCCGGGTTGTTTTAGGAAGAGCTAGATCTATTATATTAGTTTTCAGTAGTTTGTTAACATAAATACATACACCTCCTCCCGTCCAGCATCACATCTAAAAACTGTAAAACTAGGAATGTTAATATGTTCATCAGGAGTTTCAGCACGTAGCCATGTCTCACTCACACACAACACATCAATATCTCTATCAGATATAAGAGCTTAATTTCATCAAAATTAGACTGTAGGGACTGAGCGTTTATATGTTCAATAGTTTATCAACTCCTTTCTAATATAACATACATCGGCAGATTCTTCTTCGCCACATCCCTATCTACTGTAATAATTACATAATCGAGACTTATGTCCTAGGTGCATGCAAATTCACATCTGAGTTTGTGGTCATGCCAACAAGTTGACTGTTTGTGGTTGAATTCCCCACAGTTGAAGCATCCTATTTTCGTTTTCTGATGTGTGTTAGAGTGGTCAACATTAGTGTTAATGGGTGAAAAGATTCGCGTGTGGTGAGGGTCGCGTCGCGTCTGTGTTCTTCCCCAATGAGTATTCTGTATTTCAATGCATGTAGTGGGTGAGTGGGTGCCCGCAACAGTGCTTCGCGGAATTGTGAATTCCCCACAGTTGAAGCATCCTATTTTCGTTTTCTGATGTGTGTTAGAGTGGCCAACATTAGTGTTAGTGGGTGAAAAGACTCACGTGTGGTGAGGGTCGCGTCGCGTCTGTGTTCTTCCCCAATGAGTATTTTGTTTCTCAATGTATGTAGTGGGTGAGTGGGTGCCCGCAACAGTGTTTCGAGGCCTCGAGGAGTAACCTGATGGCCCCCTGGCGGGCGGTGGATGATAGGCACCCAGCTGGCCAGGTATTGTTGGGCCAGGGTTGGGCATAAGGCCGGGTGGGGGGTGGTAGGCAGTAGTTTGGTAGAGCGTATGCCAAGGGGTTGGGGGTCGGGTGGGGGGGGTTGCCATGCTGATTGGCAGTTGTGAACTACCTTTTTGAGTAGTAGCTGTGAAAGGGCTGTGTCGGTTCGTTACCATGACTGGTGGTTGGTGAGAGTCAACATAATGGTTTGTTGTGGAGGGGGGATAGGGGCGGGGAACACCTTGGCGTGAGGGTTGCCTATCGTGTCTTTGTTTTGTGGATGCATTCTTGTTCTGAATATCATTGTGAAACATAGAGGTTTGTTTCTTAACAGTATTCCAATTTGAATCAAGATTAAATCCTGGACATTGTTTATCTATGGTGCACAACAACTTAACTGCGCCTAGTCTGTTCAGGGTGAGGGATACGTTATCCTCATCCTCGCTAAAACAAAAATCATCTAAATCTCCAGTGCCAAGTCTGAACGTTGGAACTGGGTTAATGACAGTCACTCCGTTTGCTTCACACCATTTCACTAGCAGTTCGTTAAACTTGTTAGAGAGAGAGAGAGAGAGAGAGAGAGAGAGAGAGAGAGAGAGAGAGAGAAGAGAGAAGGAGAGAGAGAGAGAGAGAGAAAGAGAGAGAGAGAGAGAGAGAGAGAGAGAGAGAGAGAGAGAGAGAGAGAGAGAGAGAGAGAGGAGAGAGAGAGAGAGAGAGAGAGAGAGAGAGAGAGAGAGAGAGAGAGAGAGAGAGAGAGAGAGAGAGAGAGAGAGAGAGAGAGAGAGAGAGAGAGAGAGAGAGAGAGAGAGAGAGAGGAGGAGAGAGAGAGAGAGAAGGAGAGAGAGAGAGAAGAGAGAGAATGAGAGAGAGAAAGAGAAGAGAGAGAGAGAAGAGAGAGGGAAGGATAGAGAGAGAAAAAAGAAATTCAAAGAAGAAATAGAAAAAGAAAATTTGAAGTCCAGGAGAAGAAAAAAGGGCGAAAAGGAAAGGAAAAAGAGAAGAGAGTAAAGCAAGAAGAAATATAGAGAACGAAGAAAATTTGAAGCCAGAGAAAAGAGGAGAAAGAAGGGAAAAGGGATCAATATTAAAAAGTGAAAGAAAAGGAAGTGAGGAGGAGGAGGAGGAGGAGGAGGAGGAGGAGGACAGCTGGGTAGTATAGATGAAAGAATCCAAGGCCCAGAAATAAAGACGATAGAACTGGATCGTATTTCAGAAGTGTTGGATGCGATTTCATGGGTTTAAAATTTGTTTTTATATTATGATAATGGACCTGGAGAGAGTGGAAGGGGAAAGGAGGAGGAGGGCAAGGAGGAGGAGGAGGAGGGCGAGGAGGAGGAGGAGGGTGAGGAGGAGGAGGAGGGCGAGGAGGAGGAGGAGGAGGAGGAAGGAGGAGGAGAAAACGGTGGAGGAGGAGTTGATATACGAAAGGAATGGTAAGCAAAAATAAAAGAGAAAGAAAATGAGAAAGCAGGGATATAAATGTTCGAAGTAAATTTTAGAGAAGCACGATAAGAAAGAGAGAGAGAAAAAGTGAGAGGTAGGTAGATCAAGTGTAGGGATGGAAAAGAAGGTTAAATATGGAAAGGAAAGAGGGTGGGAAGGAAGAAAAGCGTAAGGAAGGATAGGAAGAAGGAAGGACGGGAAGGAGAGGAAGAAGAAGGACTAAACAAAAACTGTAGAACAAAAAGGAAGAAAAGGAAAGAAAAAACGACAGAAAAAGAAGAAATTTAAAAAGAAAAAAGAAGAAAATCCAATTCGTTTTGTTACCATTCCAGTCCCCCCTTTATCTCTCTCTCTCTCTCCCCTCCTCCTCCTCTCCCTCTCTTCTCTCTCTCTCTCTCTCCTCTTCCTCTCTCTCTCTCTCTCTCTCTCTCTCTCTCTCTCTCTCTCTCTCCTCTCTCTCTCTCTCCTCTCTCCTCTCTCTCCTCTCTTCTCTCTCTCTCTCCTCTCTCTCTGAAAAATACGGAGCAGAAGAACGTTTTTAGTGAGAAACAAAAGGCCCACAGCTAGAGAGAGACGAGAGAGAGAGATTTCCCCCCCCTCACCACTGCTGAGGAATTCCTGGATTCCCTCTACACCGTGAAATCTACATTTTCTGGACGCCCACCATCTCCTCAAGCCCAAGCAATTTGGTTTCATCCCTGCCTTAGCTCATCCAGACTATCTCCAAAACAGGACTTACGGGTGGTGATCAACGGTCACACTTCCAATCAGCAACCCATCCTAGACAGCGTCCCGCAGGCAGAGCGTACTCGGGCCTCCCTTTTATGGAATGTCTACTTCCCCTGACATTGCTCCAGCCAACTTCCTGGACCGGTATTACCAAAGCGATCATAGTTTAAGAACGTATATCATAGCTGACAAAATGCCTTTTAGTTAGTCACAACTGACTGGCGAATATCATAAATGGGGAGGGACTATCACAAACCGCGCGGAGGCTATTGAGTGGGTTCACCGAGTTCTAGCGCGACTATGATTATGGCCCGCGACTATGATAAAATTTCCTGCTGTCAACAGGGCCGAGACACAATACAGCCATCAGTGAAGGGAAAATTCGCCCACATAGAGATGTGTTGAGTGAGCTGAGTGATCCACAGCTGATTAGAAATACCGAGTAGACCGTGTGAGGGTTGTTCCACCAACTTTGTACAAACAGCTTTAGATCGAAAACATCCGCATTGGCAACTCCCGTCCCATGTTTACTACGCTCTCCATTAAAGCCTTATTTTACCAAAACCACAATTTTTTCT
>JACEEZ010022764.1:0-53724 GCA_016584305.1 Chionoecetes opilio
CCCCCAAAAACCCCCAACCCCCCCAAAAAACCCCACCCCCCCCCCCCCGGAGGGGGTTATGGTTTGGGTTGGGGGGTTGGGGGTTGGGGGGTTGGGGGTTTTGGGGGGGGTTGTGGTGGGTTTTAGGGGGGTTTTTGGGGGTGGATTTTGGGGGTTTGGGGGGGGGGAGGGGGTTTGTTGGGGGATTTTTGGGGGGTTTGGGTGGGGGTAGGGGTGGGGGGGTGAGGTGGGTGTGTGTGGGGGGGAAAATTTTTTTTTGGGGTGTAAAAAATTAGACTTTATATGCATTATGCCCAATTTCGTTGGGAGGGGGCCCCCGGGGGAAAATGGTTTGTTTTCGGGGGCGGGAAAGGATTCCAGCGGGGGAGGGGTTTTGGTATAGCCCCCCAAAAATTAGGGGGTCGAAAGCCCGAAAAAAATTTGCAGGGGGTAAAAATTCGGGTTTTCTAATAAAAACAGGGTTAAAAAAAATATGTTTAAGACAATGGAACCCCAGGTTTGGGAGGATATTTTCGATTTTTTACGGTGGCCCGAAACATCCCCCCAAGTCTTCGGCCCTTTCCCATTTCCCAGTTCCCCGGGGTTTGGGGTTGGCTGAAGAGCGGGAAACTCCCCCCCAAAAATTTGGGTTTTAAGGAACGCAAAGCTAAAAGCAAAGCGGTGCTGGGGAAGTGCCTGTGGGGCCGAAAAACGGTAGGCAAAGTTTAAAATTTCCCCATAACCCTTAACTATTCCCCACCGTGGGGGTGGTTTGGGCTTGTGGGAATATTTGGGCCCGTGGGGGGGAAATGAATTTTGGGTTTTGTTTTTTTGGTTAGGGTTAGACTTTTTAAAAAAATAAATAAGGTTTCCAAGTGTTTATTTTTTCCCCTGTAGGTCCTGGATGAATAATAGTAAAAAAAAGGAATGTTTAAATTTTTGGGGAAAAATTAAAGCAGTTTCCCCCCGAAAAAAATAAAATTTCCTTGATGTGGGTTTGTTGGGTGGATTTTGGGGGTTTTTTGGGTGGATTTGTGGGGTTTTGGGGGTATTTGGGGGTGGGGGGGGGAGGTTGGGGTGTGTGGGGGTGGGGGGGGGGTTTGGTATTTTGGGGGGTTTGGGGGAGGTTGGGTGTTTTTTATTTTTTTGTGGTTTTGGATTTGGGTTTTGTTCAAAAATACAAAAAATTAAAAAATTAGGGGTTTTTTATAAATGCTCTTCTTAGTTTCTTAATTAATTTTATAAAGGTAAATATATATATAAATTTTTTTATATATATAATTATTTTTAATTTTTTTATAATTTGAGAAAAAAAACTGTTCCGTGGTCGTGAGTTTTAACTCAAAGTTGGTCTTGGTTTTCCCCCGGTGTATTTTTTTTCCCCGATAAACTTTTTGATACATTAAACCCCAAAAAAAAATTTTGTTTTCTTTTTTGGGAATGTTTAATGAAAACATTTATAAAAAAATTTTTAGCAAATTACCCTCGAGTATCAAAGTTAATATATTTTTTACAGTATAGTAGCAGTTTTTTTGGGGGCGATGTTCACACGTTTTTAAGACAGTACGCTGCTTGGAAATGCTTGTCAAAATACAATAAGCAATGCTTTGGATAAAAAAAAGAATATAGAATGCCAAAGTTCTGTTGTGCTACCAAATAGGTATTTTTGTGGAGGCGGCATGCCGGGATTTTTGGCGGGAAGATTTAATCAAAACATTGGACTTCACGCTCGACTCATTTCACTTCCAGGGTTTCATTAAATTTATACACAAAAATAAACAGGAAAATATGCTGCCAGGTGTATGTAGTTAACTTTTAAAAAATTTTTATTGACTATAAATCATAGAGTAACATTTCCCTTCCTCCTCAACTTAAAACCTCTTTATTTTTTGGTTAATAATTTTTAAGAATCAGGCTTCCATACAATAACTATAGAAAAAAATCGTTTTAGATTACTTTTGTGTTTTAAGTGCAGTGGAAAAAGCCCTATTTTATTTTCCAGTAGACCAACTTATTATCAACTTGTGGTTAAAAATGCCAGCGACCACTGGCATTTTCAAGTTTCAGTTCTCTTGAAATTGAAAAACCAGCTGGTGTTTCAGTTTTTCGGGGAGGGCAAGGGTGCAAAAGGTTCCCGTAGACGGGCAAAAAATTTTCCCCCGGTAACCAAAACCAAGACCATTACGGCGCCACACCGTCCGCCCAAGGCCGAATCACCCCCTACCATCATGGTGACACGGGACCCTCCTACATTCGTTTAAATTTCTACATTCAAAAAATAAACGTGTTTCACTAAAAAGGTGCGCCCCCATCAGGCTCCCAAAACATCACGTCCCGTCAGAACGGTTTCGGGGAAAAATATTTTTTAAAGTAATGAGACTTTGCCGTGTGAAATTTTCGTTTTTTCCCAAAGGGTTTATGTACCCAAAACAGTGTCTTTTTGGTTCAACTCCCCTTTTCATCCCAAAAGTTTTGCTATTTAAAGCAAAATTTTTTCAACCATTTTTACCCTTTTTTATCTTTTGTTTAAAGGGTAAAAGGGTTCAATCCATTTAAAATACAACATCTATGATCTGTTGGGATTGATTGCCAAAATGTGGTATGGGTAATAAAAAGTAGTTTAGCGGGTTTTTTTTAGGCTTGTTTAAATATAAGTACCCGTAAGAGGAAAACAAAATAAAGTTATGTAAAATATGTACAAAGTAGGAATGGACTAGTACGGGTTTCCCTTGGCTAAGGAATTAAGTCTTCAGACAGGCCCGAAAACCCTTCAGTGAAACAGCGTGTAAAACCCCCAGGTTACTCAGAGGGAAGTGTACGTGAGTGAAGAGTGCCCTCTGCCTCTGCCCTTCCGGCCTTTGACATTATATAGGGGAGGTTTCCTTATGTTGAAGGTGCCTTTTTTTTTTTCTTTTCCCCTTTTTTTCACCACACAACCCCCAAAACAGTAAGAGAATAAAAAAAAAAACAGAGGGTAGGCCCAATTTTGTTCGGGTTTTTTTTGTTCGGGCCCCGTTAGGGCTTTTCAAGCTTGAATGTGTAAGCTTATCAACTGTCATAAGTGGAATCAGATGTTGTTTCTTTTCTTAAAGGGTGGGGAAAAAAGGCGGGGTGGGAGAAAGATAGGGGCCCCAATTGTTTTCACCTCCCCTTGGGGAAATCGCAGTTTTTCAACTGTGTAAGTGGCAATCAGCTATGTTGTCGCTCCTCCCTTTGTGCCCCAGTGCATTCTGGGAAAAAACATACACTCCCCTGGCCACTTCTGTTAACATAGGGAAAAATTTTACACATAAAATATATCTTTCCCATTTAGTACCCCCAATATCGCTCGGTCACCTACCCAATCGCGTCCCCGCGTGGTCTAGAGCAGTACCCCAACCATGTACAGTAAAACTGTCCTAGGATTTGCGGTGGGGTGGGGAATGCCCTTTTAAGATGCCTATAAAAGGGGTAAAGGGTTTTTTCCAGCCCACATACAAAGAGGAATCCAAAAATTTAATTATTTTTTAAAAATAGGAAAATAAACAATGGTAATTTTTTCAAAGGATTAAAAGAAAACCTGGTAGGGAGTCCCTAAACCCAGCAGTTTTCAAATCTTGGGGATTCAAAAAGGGGGTAAACTCAAAAAAAGGCTTTAGTGCCCAAAAATCTAAATTAAAGCCCTTTAAACATTTTTTAAAAAGTTTTTCAATAGGAAAAAATTAGACTTAAATATTGGAAAGTAAACCCAAAAGGGGGAAGTTAGAGGGGAATGTCGTCAGGTTTGGCGGGCGGACATTACAAAAAAAACCGAAAAAAGACTGCAATTTGGACCTGAAATTTTCCTTGTATTGTTGGCCCGTCGGAAAAACCTACAACACAAAAAATTTTTTTGTGAAAAAAAAAGTATTGTTTGACTAAAGAATAAACGATGGAATTGTTTTTAGGGGGCCGGGTGATAAAGGAAAAAGACGGGGCCTTAAAAAGGCTCTTTCCGGGGTTCGCAAAACTTCACAAATCCCCCCCGTTACGGCAAAAACAATACGGGAGGCGGGCCCAATAAACAGATTGAGAAAAATCGGTTTTACATCTTTTTTAAAGTCAGATAAATGACCAATACCATACAGCTTAAAGTCTTTGAATTAAAAACATAAATTTAGGAAAGTTTTAAGCCCATGTTTGGGTTTCTTCACTAAAAAGGAACAGTTTTTTTGATGAACTTAAAATGAACCCGGGTGACTGAAAGGGTCCCCGTGGGGCCCTTTTGCTCTACGTCAGAAACAAAACCCCCACAAAGGGGAATAGTGGGATTAAAACCGGCTTTTGTAAACCCGGGGTTTTTAAAATTTTAAAATCCTTTTAAAGCCAAATTTTCCAAAAACAGGAGAAAGTCTTTGACAGGGAAGAGAGGGGAAGTGGGCCCTTCCACGCGCTGCGTCCGCTATATTTTGTATAAATCAAGGTGTTAGCATGCAAGAGGGATTTTAACTGAAATTCCCTCCAAATTTAAAAGTATTTGATTCTTTTTCCAAAAAAAGTAAAGGGTTTTTTAAATTATTTTAGCACCTCATTTAAAATTAAAATGTTAGGCTTTTAACCATCCCCAGGAAAGATAAATCTACATCCCTTTTAAAATTTTTAGCAATTCTCATGCTGGTTAAATGAAAATAGCTTTATTTGTTCGATGCTATGGACGCTAATTGAAAAAACCCCTTTTCGTAATTCATCCACCTCCTCATTCAAAAAGCCGGTTTCCAAATAACATGCGCGCAGTTGCCCTATCCGAAATAAATTTCCCCGTTTTAGTGCGATGTGAAGCATAAAGGGCCCGGGGTTTTAGTTGTCTGGGAAAGATTGAGGGTATCATTGAGGAAACCCAGTCCTCATGAAAAGAGGAAGATATGGGGTTTTTTAAAATTTTAATATTTCATGGTCACATGTCCGGGGGTTACAGAAAAAATTTTCCCCAATCATTTGCTTCGGGGTTTTCCTCTCCTGGGATTAGAGCTCGGCCCAGTTGTTTCCCGTGACCCCCCTCAACCTGCTGGGTATTTTTAAAGAGAGCAGTAGGGGGCATTTAACCCACACAAAACCCCCCAAAGGGGGAGCCCTCAAACCCAAAATTGGAAAATAAGGGGCTCCTGGCTTAGGGGTGAAGGGCCCCGGACCCAAAATAGAGCCCCGGGTAAGAGAATATAAAAGGGGAAAAACGGTCTGGCCAAAAGCAAAAAAGCTTTTAGTTCGAAAGCAAAAAGGTTTAAAATTTTGAGGTGGTTATTGGGAAAAGGTTATTATCCGTATTCAAAAAAAACGATTTACATCGCCCCCAATTTCTTGCATTTTTTCTACTGGGGTTTTAAAAATCGGGCCCTTTGGGGCCCCCGATCCTTTTAATCGGGTCACTGTGAACTACTTCCAATTTTTTGAAACCAAGGTAAAATTTTTAAATTTATGCCTTGTAATTATTCAAATACTAGGCGTGGCCCCCAAAAATTTTTAGGAGCCCAATTTTGATTTTTCCCCCCGGGGTTTACTCTGAACCATCACAAAAATCACCCTTTTTTTACTGTAAAAGGGGGAAGAACGCTTGTGTTGTTGGGAGCACTAGCAGCCTTGGAAAAGCAGCCCGGTTTTTTACATCTTAAAGGGATGTCTGGAAAACCTGTAATTGGCTCTTAAAAAATAATCATAAATTTAACCGGGTTTGTTGGGGAACTCCCAGAAATCATAAGGAGCCCTTTTCCCCTTCCACCCAAAAACTAGTGTTAGGGTTTCCCCCGTTGATCGAAAAACGCTCCATTTTTTCTTGTTTGCTACAGTGGTAACCAATCTTCCCCAATTTTTCCCCTAGTAAACCCTGAAAACCCGGGGCGAAAAATTTGGGGTTTTTCCCTATTGGTGCCTCCCAAAAAGGCCGTTATTTGGGGGGGTGAAAACTTTACCCCCAAAGGGTTTTAATTTTATTTAAACATTCTGAAAAATTTAAACCTTAAGAAGTGCTTTTGGGGCAAAACCCTCCGCCCCGTTGCCCCTTAAATACTCGGGTTTTTCCCGAGTTTTGAAAAAAATGATTTGCTTTTGGGGGCCCGTGGAAATCGCCCCGGGAATTTTTTTTCCTTTTAAAGGGGGCCATAACAACGTACCTAGAAAAATTAAATCTACACATACAAAGAGGTATTTTTGGAGCCCGGGAAGGGCTAGCGGGAAGGGGGAAAGTGGGTTTAATTGCAACTCCCCCTGGTCTTTCCGGGGGGGGAATATTTTTAAAATGGGTGCGGGGCTTAGGCCCCCCCGGGGGTCCCTTTGTGCTGGGCGCATTTCACACCCAAAGCCAAATACGCGTCTACTAAAACCCGCATGGCCCGGAAAAAAATAACTTCAAAGGAAGGCCGCAGAAAAGGGTTTGTTCCCTTTTCCCCGGATGCCCGGCAAAAACCCAAAAACATAAATTTAAACCCTTTAATACCACAGGGAAAATTATGACTCGGTATCCCCAAATTGGGGCCACGGATCCCCTTTTGAGGCCAAAAACTAAAAAACCCCAGCTTTTCCCCCATAGACAAAAAAATTTTTTAAAAAGGAAATGGGTAATTTTGGAAAAATGTGATTCATCCCTGTTTCCAGAAAAAATTTATGCCCATTTTTAAAAACCCCTCAGGGTTGGCCGGGGCATTGGCTTTCAGGAAGGGCTAAATTTAAAAGTAAAACAGGGGGCTTTTCTCCCACTTCCCCGGGGGGTCATTCCTAACAGGGCGTCAGCCCTACATTGGCTCCCTGGCACGTATTTACGTCGGATTAAATTCCCTTTGTAATTTAAAGGTACCAGCGCCCCGAGCCCTACCGGTAAGGTTTCTTTCCCTTTAAATAGTTCGGTGACGGCTAGGGTGATCTGTAATATGTTATATCTTTCCCCAAAGCAATTCCCAAAATTTGGTTTGGGGCCCCCCAGACAACAGCGAGCGTCCTCCTGATGAGGGACGAGAAATTTTTTGACTCGGCAGATTTAAAGTTCATCTCGCTTTACCAATAGTACATTTTTTCGTGGGGCATCAGGTTGCTTTAAAACGCTCCAAGGCCCAGGGGGGGCCTCCATAAATGATAAAAAGGAGCCTTAAAATCGGGAAACGCCCAAAAACGGGTTTCCGTTGGTTAGGGAAAATTTTTAAATCATTAAAACTTTTTTTCTTGTTCGCTTTCCCCAATGAAACGGTAAAATCCTTCTTTAAAATCTGTTTCAAAAGGTGATCCCAAATGGGGGCAACTTTTTTTAAATGAATCCCGATAATCCCCCCAAAACCCAAATTTAAAGGGAAGGACTTTTTCCTACACTCTGGGGTTTTGTAAAAAGGGTTTTGGGGAAATTTGTTTTTTGATTTTACCCTTCATTTTTGTCTTTTCCGCCCTTCGCCCCTAAAAAATCCTAAAAGGGGAAAATTTTTTAAAGTTTTTTAAAATTCACACTTTCCTTTGATTTTAGTTTTTTAAACCCTTGCTTTTTTAAAGGGTTTTGAAAAAGTACGTTCTAAATTGGAAAAATGAGACTGGATCTTTTTAAAAATTATACATAAATCAAAAATTTTTGCAAAATACATACATTGTTCCTGCTTTAATCAAAAAATAAGGTATTTTCATCCCCCTGAAAAGTGTTAGGGGCTGATTTCACCCAAAAGCATTCTATACCCTCAAATGTCCACTGGATGCAAAAAGGCAGTTATTTCCTAACCGGGCTCCATCTTTACTTGCCATACCGCTTTTAGAAGCCCAAGGTTTACTAAAAATTTAAATTACCTTTTTTCCCCCCCCCCCTAAAGACATAAACCCAATCACATAAAAGGGGGAAGGGTACCTATGTCCTCAGTTATTTTAAATTTAAACCCGCCAAAATAAATTAAAATCTGTATTTCCGTTTTTTTAAAGGAACAGAAAAAAAGGGGCGGGTTCCACTAAATCGTAAATTTTTCTTATTACACCCTTTTCCCCAGCATGTCTTTTATTTGTTCCCCGCTTTTTCCTCTGACGGGTGGGTAGTCGATAGGCTGGAATATAAAAACCGGCGGGGTACCAGATTTTTTTTTTAAAATGTGTTGTTTATTGGGTCAGAAAAACGTCTAAACACCCCTGACGGGGCAAAACCCAAAATTTTTGGGCCTTTAAAAAGTCCTAACGTGAAGGCCCTTTAATTTCCCGGATAGTCCACTCCAGTGACACTGTATAAAAGGTTTGTCCCGGAAAGCCGGGCTTTTTTTAAAAAGCTTTAAAATTTTTGTATCTGAAGAAAGGGCCAAGCAGCGGGGGTTTCCCAAAGGGTTCCGGCAAAACCCCGGGGCCCGGGGTCTAAAGCTAATGTTTTTCCCTTAAAGAGGACCCCTTTTTTTTTAATGTTTTCGGAACCGCCGGTGGAAATTTTTTCCAAAAGGGGCGACAGTCTTATGTCCCCACAAACCCTGCCCCGAGTTTTATTCTACAACTAGTCTTTTTATATACTAGGGCCTTCAGGCAGCTGTCCCACCCCCAAAAGGCACGGGAATGTGGGATGGCCACACGGTGGGGAATTTCTTGGGTTTCCCCAATACCCGGGGGGTTAAAAACTTTCCAAACGCGATTGGATCATGTTGTGTAGAAATTTTCATTAGTGACATCTTTTCTTTTTCAAGACAGAAAAACCTGGGCAGGAAACTGAAAAGCAGGGCGGCTTCATCTTGGCTGGAAAAATCCTTTCCTTTTTCCCCTTTTCATTCCCCGTTCCCCCCAGCAGGGTCATTGCATCGCCCTTTAAAACCTTTCCCCCTTTGGAAACTATTGTACCAAGGGCTGGGGTGAATTACCAAAAAAAAGGGTTTGGGTTTGAGGGGTTCTAAACCTAACAACCCCCCCCCTGGGCAGGAGAAATTGGAAAGCTTTGAAAAAAAATCCAAACGCAATAAAAAGATGTGCCCTTTCCCCAAGGTATGGGTTTGGCCCGAAAAAAAACCAAAAAATTTGGGAAAGGGTCGCTAAATAACACCCCTTAAATTTGGGTCTTGGGGCGCAAAGGCATCGGGTTCCACGCACACCTTTTTGTGCAAGGTTAAGGGCCCTTTTCCGACCGGGTCTTTACGGCCCGGGGCCAGTATTCCCAAAACAAAAAATGCTTTTTTGTCCCTCTTTGTTGAAAAGGCCCCTTATGTTTCTTGACTGCAAACGGCAACTAAAGATGCTAAAAAATTTTCCATCATCTGACAAACCAAATGCCGTATTTTCTTTCCTTTTTACTTTTCTTCCTAACCCTTTGTTTTTTAATGAAAGGGACCGAACCCCCCACAAAGGGGCCGCCCATTCCACGGCCTCGGGGAAAGTTTCTCTTATTTTTTGGGAAACGTGAAGCACCCATTAAATTGGGGGGTTTCTGTCTGGATTGAACAAAAAAAAAAATGGAAAGTTTCCTTTTCCGCCACGAGGGGGAAAAGAAAAGAGGCTTGTGTATTTTTTTTGGGTTTGGTAGGTCCGCGTCTGCCTTTGGGTGGGCCGTCCATCTTTTTTTAAAAAAGTCTATTGGGGAAACCCGAGCATTGAAAAAGGGCCCCTGGCGGACGAGAATTGTTCTTTTTTTTTTGGGTTTAAAAGCGGGTCCCCTGACACAATATAACACTTTTTAGGGGGTGTTCCTTCCCCGCCCGGCAGTATGTTTTAAATGAGGGGCGGTTTTTTCCCGACCCCGTCCCCGCCGCCCTTGATGATTTAGGAAAAAAGGGGGTTTCCCCATCATGGTGGGGAAAAGTCACAGTTTAAAGCTAGAGGCATTTATAAAAGTACATCAAACCAAATTTTTTTCCTCCCTTTTGGGTTTTTTATTTAGAAAAAAAAATTTTGGAGTTTTTTCAAGCGGGTTTTTTCCTAAACCCCCCCGATTGTTTTTTTTTTTTTCCATTAATATATCATAGAAAAGTTTTGGTTCTTCCTTTCATTTTTCTATTATTTCCCCTCATAGTTACCCTTTTTCTTCTCTTTTTGGATTCTTACATATTCATTCCTAGTTGTTTTTGTACTTCTCCCAGAGGTTTGATCCTTTTTTTCCTCCAACTATTCCATGTTTTTTCTCTTTCTAGTCTTGCTAATTCACATTTTCTGTTAACCATTCATTTTTTTCTTTTCTCTGATAACTTTCCTTGGAACATATTATTTATTCCTTCGGTGTATATTCGGATGAAACACATCCCATTTTTTCTGGGTACTCCTTGCTGCATGGAAATTACTCCAGTGTGTCTCTCCGAAGAATGTTCTTAATCCGTCAAAGTCTGCTTTTCCATAATTGTATCTTCCTTTCTTGTGTTCTTCTCTTCTCCCCTCTTTTTTGCTATCATTTATTTCAAATTCAATAAGTACATGGTCGCTCTTTCCAAGTGGGCATGATAATTTACTTTACTAATTACTTCCAGTTCTTTCGTCAATAGTAGGCTAGTCTTGATGGTTCTTCGCTACCTTTTGAATCTTGTGTTCTCTTTAATCCACTGGGTCATGATGTTATTCATTACCAAATCCAACAATATACCACCCCATGAGTCTTCTCCTCCTTCAGTATACCATTCTTCCAGCAAACCTCTTTGCAGTTAAAATCTCCCATCAAAATTATGTTCTCACAATTTTCCATCGTTATTTTTTTAAACATTTGCTTGTGTCTCTTATCATGTCTCCATACTCTTCTCTCCCACAGGAATTTGTCTTAGGTGGAACGTATACGATTACTAAGTCTCTTATTCTTCCTTTTTTCATCACCAACTCTACCTTCAACACCTCTGCCATTCCTTCTCCTTTTTCGACATTCCCTACTACCAACATCCTTCCTTGTTAACACCATTACATCACCTCCCTTTTTCTGATTTCTGTTTCGCCTCCATACATTATATTGACCCTCCCCAACTGGCACATCCTCAGAATCAATCAGCTTCGTTTCTACTAAACCCAATATGTCTGGTTTCTTGGCTCTCAGGTAATCGTTTACTTCTGTTAATGTTGACACTAGCCCATTTATATTTGTGTATGATACCACCATCCTTTTTCATTTTCCTTGAACTGTCTTCTCTTACTCTTTCTCTTTTAGATACACATTCTTCAGTTTTTGGTCTAAAACTCTCCAATAGAATTTCTGTTTTTCCTCTTCCATTCTCAATTCGTTTTTTTTCTTTGGCTTCTTTAAACAGTACATTCAAACTGCTCTTTCTTCCTCATTCATATCTTTTCTTATCCATATTTTCTTATATTCTTCTGTCTTTGCCAGTTTCCATGCCTTAGACAATATATCTAGTGCTGTATTTGTGACCTAAACTTAACTTTTAAGGGCGGGCCCCTCCCTCTTCATATTTGCCTAACCTATGTATCTCTTCTATTTCTTCTCTATCTCCGTATTTTCTTCTGCTACTTTAAATATTTCTTTTGACACTTTCTTTTCTTCCTCTTCTCTCAGTTTTTCTTGGGCAGCACTTTTTCCTTCAAACCAAAAATGATGACACATTTCTTTTTGTCTACCGTATCTCTTACCAATTTCCTTTTGTTTTATTCACTTTGCTACTTTTTTGGTCAGATTTTTCTTTTCATTTTCTTGATCTTCAATTATTTGGCGTAAGTTTTCTTGGTCTTTTTTCTTTTCTATCTTCCATGTCTTTCTTTCATCTTTCATTTCCTCTTGTGTCATTTTCCATTTCTTGTGTACAGAATACATTTCTGCATGCAGTTTTACTACCTTTTCATCGTCTTGTTTATCGTTTAATTCATCCACTCTATTTTTCAAAATAGTGTGTGTTGTGGTGTGTTGTGTGTATTTACCTACCTAGTTGTATTTACCTAGTTGTAACATACAGGAAAAGAGCTATGCTCGTACTGTCCTGTCTCCAAATCTACTATTATCCAGTTTGCCTTTGAAGTCCTGAATACTTCTTGCATTAATCACTTTTGCATCAAGTTGTTCCAGGCTTCTATGCTTCTATACGGGAAGCTGTATTTTTTTGTTTGTCCCTCTTGCATGTTGTCCTTTTCAATTTCTTCTCATGACCTCTTGCACTTCTATCACCCACACAACAGATCTTCTCTATCAATTTTTTCCAGACCCATTGATGCTCTATACGTATCACTGCTATAAAATCTCCCTTTCTCTTCTTTTCTCAAGAGTTGGGAGTTTTAGTCTTGAAAGTCTTTCCTCATAAGTTAAATCTCTCAGGCTTGGAGCCATTTTTGTGGCTGCTCTTTGTATTCTCTCAATCTTCCTTATATCCTTCTTTTTATGTGGTGACAAATCACTGCCGCATATTCCAACCTTGGTCGAATCAAGATGTTATCAATTTCTTAATCATCTCTTCATCCAGATATTTGAATGCCATTCTTATATTCCTCAGCAACTGATATGTATTTCCTGTGATCTTGTTTATATGCTTCTCAGGTGACAAATTATCCATAATCCATACTCCCAGATCTATTTCGACCTTTGTTTTGATTATCCATTAATTTCCCATCGAATACTTTCCTCTCTGTCTCTTTTGCTACTGCCCATTTCCATTACTTTACACTTTTTAGCATTAAACTCCATTTCCCGTAGTTGACTCCATCTGAAAATCTTATCTAGATCCTTATGTAAATCCTCACAGTCCTCTTTACTTTCTACTTTTCTTAGTAATTTAGCATCATCAGCGAATAAACTCATATAACTGTTTACTCCTTCTGTCATATCATTTACATAGACCAAACATCACTGGGGCCAATACTGATCCTTGAGGAACTCCACTTATCACACTGCACCATTCTGACTTCTGATCTTTATTACTGTTCTCATCTCTCTGTAGCTCAAAAAGTCTTCCATCCACTTCAGCAACCACCCTTCAATCCTCCTACATGTTCTAGCTTCCAGAGCAGTCTCTTATGAGGTACCTTGTCAAATGCCTTCTTTAGGTCCAAGTATATGCAATCGTGTGTGTGTGTGTGTGGTGGTGTGTGTGCCTACAGCGCCGTTAGGCAGAGTCCTCCAGGGTTGGATGGTAGGCCATGGAGGTTAACTAGGGCTGTGTACCTACCGTATTTTACAGCTAATAAGACTACTTTTCCCCCAAAAAATATCCTGAAAATGCCCAAGCCCCTGTCCACCACAAGTGAATGGGTACTGAGTCAAGCCTAGGGTTTGTGACCCGCCTCCTGGGTGGTTGCTTGGCAACACTACGTAGAGAAGAGGAGGGAGGAGAGGAGCTTGAGATTGAGCTTGAGTTGGGAGTCACCCAGCGGATGCTGGTTTTTGGTCTGAGTGAGTGAGCTTGACACATATCTTGTCAGATGATGGTTGTGTGACAGTGTTATATGGCAATAACACTGTCACAATGCCTTCCTCTCTTCTTCCTGTCTCTCTCCAGTACCTCCAGAAACCACAGTACCACACACGTCATGGTTAATCACATATAAAGGAGTATTTTGTGGTAAATAGTAAGGAACGGCGGGGCTGTAAGGTAAGGTGCTACTTATTTCGAGGTGTTACCTATCTTGTGCGACACCGGCTGCTCCTGTAGAGAAAACAACACAAACAAAAGGAAAAAAACAAAGCAAAACTACATACAAGCTATACTATGCCTATTATAATACTATACTAAGCAGGAAGGAGGAGTCGTGTCCCGTACGTCTCTTATGGGAGGCGGTAGCAGAGTGGTTAGCATCAAGATATGTGTCAAGCTCAAGCACAAGCTTGACAGAACGACCTACAAAGCGATACTAAGCAGAAAAGGTCACAAGAAGAGGAAGAAGTCTCCGAGTGGCGTTCTCGGTGACCCGAGTTCGATCCTTGATGAGGGCTGTAAAATCCACTTTAAATCTTTCTCTGCACCGTTGAGTGGCCTAAGAACACCCACACCTGCCCATTAACTCTACCTTCGATTGTGAGTGCATCGGAGGATACAGGGGGCGGCATGAGTCTCTAATCACAGGTGTCACTATAGAAATTCTGTCTGCGCCACCACGGGCAAGGGCCAACCATCACAGCCTCAAGTTATCCAGACCATTTCACCATTCCTGATTTAATGCAATCAAATCATAGCCATTAACGAGTATATCAACAATACGTCGTCACTTTTTGCATCCAGTCAGCCGTTTTTTAAATAATCCGCAATCAAAATCTGCAAATTCTCCGGTTCTCAAAACACTCCTCAAGGTTTGCAGACGATGCGCCACGGGTCGGTGACGTAGCAAAAGGCAGCGCTCTCCCCGCCCGCAGATTCAGAGAGATGTAAACACAGGAAAATAAATTTAGTACTTGAAGATTTTTGGGTGTTTCTGATAGATTTTTTTTGCGATATGCCAAATGCATGCATTCTTTATGGGTGCAGCAAGACAGCTGTGCCTTTCGAGAGAAGTTTGCACAACTTTCCGACTGATACGACAACGTTAAATGTATGGAAGAGGTTTGTTGCGGCGGACAAGAGCAAATGGAACGGGAAGTTGACATTTGCAAGGATTTGTAGTGATCACTTCCAGCGGGATTGTACAGCAACTGGATGAAAGTGTCTATGAGGATATCAACCAAATTGGATTTGAAGGATAAGTTTCCAGGTCCCGACAATCTACCCGGAGGGCACCTGCTCCACTCTTTTCTTTGACCAAAACAAGAGCTAAAAACTTGATCCCTGCCCCTGGCCCTGTGACAAGTTGCCAGACTCCTGATGGACATGGTTCTCTCTCAGTCTCACCAGCCTCATGCTCAGCAACTAGACTACCCACTCCTAAACATCCTCGATCTGCTGTCAGGAAGCGGGAAGTAATTAAGTCAATCAATAAGCCTGTCATGAGTATTATCAGTATCATACTCTCTTGTGCTTATGCTTTCCTTGGGTTGGAAAAATTCTAGAGTCCTTTTCCCCCCTTATTAGTGGGCTTTTTAGGTAAAATTCTAGTGTTTCCCATACTCTCCCACTTCCCCCAAACAAGTTTGGGGACCTGTGGGAATGCGGGGTTTTCGGGTGGAGAACAAAGTATGCATCGGCAACACAAAATTTAAGAGTTGTGGAGGGGATAAAGTTCCCTAGATCTAGGGTAATTTCCTTATATCTAGAGAAATTTACCTAACCAAAATATAACCTAACCTAACCTCGCATGGGGCTTGACCCACCGATAACCTAACCTAACCAAATCTAACCTAACCTAACCAAATATAACCTACCCTAACCTAAACAAATATAACCTAACCTCCTAGTTGGGGGGTTCTCGACACTTCGGTCATCATTCTGTGAGGATCGGCAGCTTCACACATTTCTTGACTCAGAAGAAATCCAATGAATTTTCCTAGTTCTAGGAATTTTTTCAACACCCCAAACTCAAAAAACTATGTGTTTGCAATGCATATTTTGTACCCCAGCCAATATCCCGCATTCCCACAGGTCCCAAGCTTGTTTTGTGGGAGAGGGGAGTATGGGCAAACACTAGAATAATACCTTTTTTAGTTCTACTGTAGTTCAATGCATTACAAGGCACGTAGTTATAAACATCCTCAACTTGTCGATCTGATTATTTGCGTGACCTGGAACTGTTCCGATATTAATTCTGTTAAAATTCTAGTCCTTTCCGTCCTTATTATTATTATTTTATTTTTCATCCGACAGGCCTTCACATATCCTTCAGATACTTCTACAACGTAATTATAAATGGGGGAGGGATGCCCCCTTCAACCCCCCCCTCTCTGGACTCCCTAAAATAATATACTAATCTTACCTAACCTTACCAAAAAGCTCCGATCTAATTCCAATTGCAGGAAAAAACAAAATTTACCTGGATTGGTTAGGATAGAGGTTAGGTTAGTCATTATTTATTCCTACACACAAATTTACCAATTTACCTTACCTACCCATCCATGTTTTGGCCTCAGTAATCCTCATATACGCGACCAGCGTCATTTCTTTCGGTCTCAGATTGAGCATCGTACTCTAGATCTGTCACAGTGACAGATTCACTGTCGTGACACCGAAGTACAATCGCTCATCATAACATTTGCCGACAGGTGTCAGACAGATGTTTACATTGGAGCCTCTGCGGGCGTCACTCTTCTGACGTCATCAATAACAGTCGTAGCCCTGTTGGAGGGAAGAATTTTTTTTTCGCTCGCTTTTTACAAAAGTCGTGTTTTTATGGAAAAAGGCCTGGAAATCAATTATTTTTGGTGGATTAGGTGTTTTGAATGTACATTCAACATAATTAGGCGGAAAAAAAATGGGTCTGGACGATTACTTTAACCTCCAGGGCCTACCATCCCACCCCTGGAGGTCACTGCCTAATGGCGCTGTAGGCGCACACACACACACACACTCTTCTGTGTGGACACATACATGTGTCCGAAGGTGCATCGAAGGTGAGACACACACACACACACACACACACCAGTGTTGCCAACTAGCGCGAAATGCGCTAGTTCTGGCGCATTGGCATCACAAACAGCGCGTACATTTCATATTTTGCGCATAGCGCATTTTTCAGTGCATTTTTATTCAATCTGGTGCATGTTCTAGCGCATTCCTAAAAATCCATGGTTATAAGTAAGGTTAATATGTGTGAAGGTCTGTAGGAAAGGAGAAAAGGATAAATAAGGGAATAGAGGGAGGAGAAGGGGAAGAGAGAATTTAAGAGGAGAAGAAGGAACGAGAGAGGGTCGATAGTGTTGTGCTGACGCGGACTATCCTTATCAACCACTGACAACCAGCGAGGGGAGATATTGCCTACATAGGTATTTAGCAGTTGAGTGCCCACGATGAGGAGGAGTAGGGGGAAGGAGTAGGAGGAGGAGTGAGAAAGAGAGAGGGAGTGGAACGAAGGAGTGAGAGAGAGGAGAGAGAAGGCGAAGAGAAGGGATAAGGAGTGCTGACCCAGCACCCCTCACTTCGCGCTGTCACATCACACCTCACTCCATTATAACTGTCAGACTGATATAACCTTTGACCAGTACCCACCCACAGACGCCTGGCTGCCTTCTTGAACAGAGGAGAGAGAAACAGAATCTAAAATATAGATTTTGTAGAATCTACTGTACCTCGGTTGGTAGTTGACTAGATATTTATATAATTCTCATCAGTACCTACCGTAGATAACACTATAGTCGCCAGTACTTGCCACTGCACTAATGTCACCAGGCACTATATTACGAATTTAGCATCACTACAGACTTTTATGCGTCACTGAAGAGACATGCACAGTAGTTTATATTATGTACATCACACTACATGTCTTCAGTGGCACATAAAAGTCTGTAGTGATGCTAAAATTCGCAATATATTGTGCCTGGGGACATTAGTGTAGTGGCAAGTGACTGGCGACTATAGTGTTATCTACTAGTATGTAAATCCTAATCATGAACTGTTATTATTATTATTATTATTATTATTATTATTATCAGTAGTATTAATATTATTATAGCAGCAACAGTTCAGCAGTAGCATTATCAATACACTGTAAAAGTAATAATGCTTAATACTATTATAATAACCATTATCTATGTAGCTACTAATACAATAATCAATAGAGGGGAGGATTTTTTTATTATTTTTTATTTATTTATTTACATCTATTACCTACATATACATATACATATGCACATACATACACATACATATATACATAAAAAACAGTAATAAATGAACGGGCATCAGCCCGCCGCTGTAGCCGCAGCCACAGTCAGGTCACAGATGGGCGGGGCCTAAGTATGGTATAGTTACTTTGGGCGGGGCGTGAGGTCACTGAGGTGAGGAGACGAAAAATTTCTAGTGCATTTCTAGCGCATTTCATACCTCAATCCAGCTCTTTTACGTCCGACACATTTGGCAACCCTGACACACACACCGCGATCAGCTGATCGGCTGTGGTACAGACGCGCTCAGAGGGCTCCCAACACAACTGGCCATTGTGACTGGCTGCTGTGGCCAAAAAAGGACGCAGATGACCACAAAAGACCTTGAGTATCTGCAGGTAAGAGCTATGAAGTTAAATTGTCCCGTCTCCATAGGGTTAGCCTAAAAAAAGTGAAAAAAAAATAAAGTGAAACATGTAAACAATGGAAAGTCCCGCCAAAACACCATTTGATGGTTTTGAAACCAATATACATATTAGGGTTGAAAATTAACCAAAGAAGAGTCATAATGCTGGAAAATATGGTACACGATCTAATGGACAAATTAGATAAGATGGAAAAAAGAGTATTCGTCCTGGAGAAAGATAATACAATTTTGAAAAATAGAGTGGATGAGGTTAACGGTAAACAAGACGATGAAAAGGTAGTAAAACTGCATGCTGAAATGTATTCTGTACACAAGAAATGGAAAATGACACAAGAGGAAATGAAAGATGAAAGAAAAACATGGAAGATAGAAAAAGAAAAAGACCAAGAAAACTTACGCCAAATAATTGAAGATCAAGAAAATGAAAAGAAAAATCTGACCAAAAATGTAGTATAAGTAATCAAACAAAAGGAGAATCTAGTAAGAGATACGGTGGACAAAAAGAAATGTGTCATCATTTTTGGTTTGAAGGAAAAAGTGCTGCCCAAGAAAAACTTGAGAGAAGAGGAAGAAAAGAAAGTGTCAAAAGAAATATTTAAAGTAGCAGAAGAAAATACGGAGATAGAAGAAGAAATAGAAGAGATACATAGGTTAGGAAAATATGAAGAGGGAGGGGCCCGCCCCTTAAAAGTTAAGTTTAGGTCACAAAATACAGCACTAGATATATTGTCTAAGGCATGGAAACTGGCAAAGACAGAAGAATATAAGAAAATATGGATAAGAAAAGATATGAATGAGGAAGAAAGAGCTAGATTGAATGTACTGTTTAAAGAAGCCAAAGAAAAAAACGAATTGAGGACGGAAGAGGAAAAACAGAAATTCTATTGGAGAGTTTTAGACCAAAAACTGAAGAAGTGGTATCTAAAAGAGAAAGAGTAAGAGAAGACAGTTCAAAGGAAAATAAAGTAGGATGACAGGTATCGTATACAAATATAAATGGGCTAGTGTCAACATTAACAGAAGTAAACGATTACCTGAGAGCCAAGAAACCAGACATATTGGGTTTAGTAGAAACGAAGCTGATTGATTCTGAGGATGTGCCAGTTGGGGAGGGTCAATATAATGTATGGAGGAGAAACAGAAACCAGAAAAAGGGAGGTGGTGTAATGGTGTTAACAAGGAAGGATGTGGTAGTAGGGAATGTGGAAAAAGGAGAAGGAATGGCAGAGGTGTTGAAGGTAGAGTTGGTGAAGAAAAAAGGAAGAATAAGAGACTTAGTAATCGTATACTTTCCACCTAAGACAAATTCCTGGGGGAGAGAGGAGTACGGAGACATGATAAGAGACACAAGCAAATGTTTAAAGAATACGATGGAAAATAGTGAGAACATAATTTTGATGGGAGATTTTAACTGCAAAGAAGTTTGCTGGGAAGAATGGTATACTGAAGGAGGATAAAACTTATGGGGTGGTATATTGTTGGATTTGGTAATGAATAACATCATGACTCAGTGGATTAAAGAGAACACAAGATTCAAAGGTAGCGAAGAACCATCAAGACTAGACCTACTATTGACGAAAGAACTGGAAGTAATTAGTAAAGTAAATTATCAGTGCCCACTTGGAAAGAGCGACCATGTACTTATTGAATTTGAAATAAATGATAGCAAAAAAGAGGGGAGAAAAGAAGAACATAAGAAAGGAAGATACAATTATGGAAAAGCAGACTTTGACGGATTAAGAACATTCTTCGGAGAGACAGACTGGAGTAATTTCCATGCAGCAACGAGTACCCAGAAAAAATGGGATGAGTTCATCCAAATTTACACCGAAGGAATAAATAGTTATGTTCCAAGGATAGTTATCAGAGAAAAGAGAAAAAAATGAATGGTTTAACAGAAAATGTGAATTAGCAAGACTAGAAAGAGAAAAAACATGGAATAGTTGGAGGAAAAAAGGTGGCAGCAACCTTTGGGAGAAGTACAAAACAACTAGAAATGAATATGTAAGAATCTGAAGAGAAGAAGAAATTAACTATGAGAGGAATATAATAGAAAAATGTAAGAATGAACCGAAACTTTTCTTTAGATATATTAATGGAAAAATGAAAAACAAGGAAGGAATAGATAAGCTGAAGGTAGAAGGCATAGTGTATGAAGATGCATTACAACAGACCGAGGTGATGAATAAGTGCTTACAGACTGTATTTACAAGAGAAAGTGAATTTAAAACGAAAAATATAATAGCAAAAGAAAATATAATGGAAGACATAAAAGTAGACGTAATAGAAGTAAAAAGGCTAATGGAAAGTCAAGATGTGAGAAAAGCCCCGGGTCCAGATGGAGTGTCGAATTGGATAATGAAAGAGTGCAGTAACCAACTACAGGTTGAAGTTCCCAAACTCGGCATCCCAAGACTCGGCAACACCCAAAACTCGGCTATGGTTCCGGATTTTCCAAAACCCGGCAGAACACCCAAAACCCGGCGCGTAGTTGCCGGGTCGGCCGCTAGGTGCCACACTAGGCCGCTTGGTTTCTCCCGCCGATTTGTTTGTTGTTATTGTTCAGTGGTGTTGTGACTGTAGAGTTGTGTACACTGTTATTTGTGTACTTCTACAGGTCTGTTTGGTATTATGGCTCCCAAACGTCCAGGAACACCTACTGGTGGAAGTGAAAGAAAAGGAAGAACAATGTGTTAACTATTTCTGAGAAAATTGACCTTTTGAAGAAGTTGGATGCTTTTTTTCCCCTTAATATATCTACGTTCTAAAAGTCGGAAAGTTCCATTACTCGGCTCGGCGCTGGTCCCGAGGTTGCCGAGTTTGGGAACTTCAACCTGTAGCAGGAAAGTTACATATTGTAATTGCGAGTTCACTCAAGGAGAGCAGAGTCCCGCTTGATTGGAAAAGAGCAAATATTGTGCCAATTCATAAAGGAGGAGACAAAGAATAACCACTAAATTACAGGCCAGTATCATTAACAAGTGTAGTGGCAAAAATGTGTGAAAAAATTGTGGACAGATGGTTGAAATATTTGGAAGAGACAAACACACTTGCAGGTGGCCAGTTTGGATTTAGAGGAGGAATCTCATGTACAACGAATTTATTGAGCTTTTACTCGAGAGTGATCGATGTGACACAGGAAAGAGAGGGGTGGGTCGATTGCATTTACTTGGACCTAAAGAAGGCATTTGACAAGGTACCTCACAAGAGACTGCTCTGGAAGCTAGAACATGTAGGAGGATTGAAGGGTGGTTTGCTGAAGTGGATGGAAGACTTTTTGAGCAACAGGGAGATGAGAACAGTAATAAAAGATCAGAAGTCAGAATGGTGCAGTGTGATAAGTGGAGTTCCTCAAGGATCAGTATTGGTCCCAGTGATGTTCTTGGTCTATGTAAATGATATGACAGAAGGAGTAAACAGTTATATGAGTTTATTCGCTGATGATGCTAAATTACTAAGAAAAGTAGAAAGTAAAGAGGACTGTGAGGATTTACAAAAGGATCTAGATAAGATTTTCAGATGGAGTCAACTATGGGAAATGGAGTTTAATGTCAAAAAGTGTAAAGTGATGGAAATGGGCAGTAGCAAAAAGAGACAGAGAGGAAAGTATTCGATGGGAAATGAATAGATAATCAAAACAAAGGTCGAAAAAGATCTGGGAGTATGGATTACGGATAATTTGTCACCTGAGAAGCATATAAACAATATCACAGGAGATATATATCAGTTGCTGAGGAATATAAGAATGGCATTCAAATATCTGGATGAAGAGATGATCAAGAAATTGATAACATCTCTGATTCGACCAAGGTTGGAATATGCGGCAGTGATTTGGTCACCACATAAAAAGAAGGATATAAGGAAGATTGAGAGAATACAAAGAGCAGCCACAAAAATGGCTCCAAGCCTGAGAGATTTAACATATGAAAAAAGACTTTCAAGACTAAAACTCCCAACACTTGAGAAAAGAAGAGAAAGGGGAGATTTTATAGCAGTGTATAGAGCATCAATGGGTCTGGAAAAAATTGATAGAAATTATCTGTTTGTGTGGGACGACAGAAGTACAAGAGGTTATGAGAAGAAATTGAAAAGGACAACATGCAAGAGGGATATAAAAAAATACAGCTTCGCGTATAGAAGCATAGAAGCCTGGAACAACCTTGATGCAAAAGTGATTAATGCAAGAAGTATTCAGGACTTCAAAGGCAAACTGGATAATAGTAGATTTGGAGACGGGACAGTACGAGCATAGCTCTTTTCCTGCATGTTACAACTAGGTAAATACAACTAGGTAAATACAAACACACACACACACACACACACACACACACACACAAAAAAAAAAAAAACGTGTACGAAGCAGCGCGAAACTCGGCGATATAATGCGCGAAAGTCAAGATGGTAACGAATTTAGGACTCTGCGCGAAACTCGCGAAACTCGCATAGCGTAAAACTCGGGAGGGTACTGTATGCTTTTTAAAATTGCGCTTCCGGAAGGCATGCCGCAGTCGCTCAGCAGAGCTTTCCGGAAGGCATGCAGCAGCCCACGGGTTAAGAACCACTGTGCTAGAGTATGTAAGTGAGAGTATGTAGGAGTAAGAGGATCGGAAAATGTGTGAATAAAGTGCGTAGACAGCTGCAAATGGAGACTGTGGCCATTTTCTTGAGGGAGTTTCAAGGAACAGGTATCAGTGTAGACTAGTCTAGACAGATACACGATAAAAAGCTCACTTCAATTCTGTTTAATGCAATTAGAAAAACAAAAATTCACACATACATAGATGAATATATTCATTAATGGATTATGAGGGTTTACCTCAGTGAAGATTATCATATAACTGGTTCTTGAAATATTCATGGAAGCCATCCACTGCAAGCTGGTTAGAAGGCGACAAATCTCGCCAGGTAACATCAGCTTGATGTCTTCCCAGGACATCAAGACACTGCTTGGATAGTCGTGTGTAATGTTGGTGATTTTGGAATCTGCCTTCAGCTTTGTGCACCTCACACAACATCATATATATTGTAAGTCTTGATTTGCAGGATGATGGTGTCCCACTCCCTTGCCGAGCTACCATCATCATCACTAACACTTCTCACCCACCACATTGCCTGTTCCATCCTGCCAAAGGGAAGAAAACAAATCACATAAAAATGTTGTCTTAGGAAAATGAACATTACACTGTACTTAACTATTTGTTACCGTTTTTTAGAGCATTTTTGTCATTTATACTGTTTTTAAAGATGCAGATAGGATGTGTCTTTAGTTATATAAGGTGTGGAAATTATCCACCAACCACCTCTCTAATTGGTAGAGTGATGGTTTTGTTCACCCCCCCCCCACCTTGTGAGGGAGGTATTGTTCACACCCCATAGGGGGAGCGTAGGAATGTGTATATATATAATTATAATGGTAATGGGTATTAATTAAGGTAATTTAAGTAAATGATAAGTATTGGGATATGATGAATGAACATTCCCAGTGGTATTAACCATTAGCATCTTATATTATCACCTTATTGAGAACGACCGGTCATTAAGCCGTCGTTATAATATTTGCCACCCATATGTGGACATGTAGCTCTAGGTATGGAGGCGGCCCGCTGCTGCCGCCCACGAAGAGTCAGTACACTTTCAGACCCTCCCTGGAGTAACATCTCTTGCTTATCTTCTCTGATTAAATTGAGAAGATATGTATAGAAACTTTTGTACAAATAAGTGTTATACAATAGGACGCGTTTAAAATCAATACAGGGAGGTCCCGAAGATACGAGCAGTTAGGTTCCACCTGGCATACTCGTAAAGCGAAATCTCGTATAACGAAACACATAACTAATGGTAAAATATAGGTTTGGTTCCAGGACCCCATCAATTAATAAAAAAAAAGAAAAAAAAAAAGACATGTTTTTCAAGCTAAAATAAACTATAGCAAACACAACAAACACACAGCGTCTATATTACCTACACTGTACTACCTATTCTGTAGAAAAACCATTCTGAAAGAGAAAATAGCAAACAAAATAACATAACTGCACATTAATTAAACATAAAACATAAATGATGTCATCAAGCTCATCATCAGTCACCAGCCAATGACAAACTGTTTTTAAAACTTCTCGACCAATCACAAGTCAGCGAGACATATTTCCGGGCAAGAATGGCATGCCAGACTGCCTCTCCGCCCTCTGTCCCCGTCCATCCCAAACTACAGTAAAAGCCTTAAACTCGGCACGACAGGGGCTCTGGCCCTTGCCGAGTTATGCAATGTCCTCCTCTGATATGGGTTATAAAAAAAAAAAAAAAAAAAAAAAAAAAAAAAAAATACAGTACTGTAAAAGCATAAAAACTACACTTACCAATGAACGGGTAGCAGCAGGCATGTAATCCAAGGAGAGGGGAGCCTTGTTGTAACATGTAGAAGATATTAGGGGGACTCAGTCGCATTTTAACACTGGTATCACTTTAATCACTTTATAATCACAACTCTGTACTATATTGTATCGAGTGTACTGTACCTGTACAACCTAATTTTACATCACTTGAGCACTTAATTACTGCAACACTATGCCCTGTCCATTAACTCTACCTTCGACTGCGAGTGCATGGAAGGACACAGGGGGGCGGCATGAGCCTCTAATCACAGGCGTCACTATAAGAATCCTGCCTGCGCCACCACGGGCGAGGGCCAACCATTACAGCCCTCGAGTGAGCCTCCAGGGCCTACCATTCCACCCATGGAGCTCACTGCCTACACTGCTATAGGCATAGGTGTAAAAAAAAAACCTTCGTCTTTGCCATGCCGAGTTATATCAAATTCCGAGTTATACAGTGCCGAGTTATAAGGCTTTTACTGTAATTCTCGTTTTATTCGGAATGCTTGCGTTTTAATGTATCAGATAGTAAGATATATTAAAAAGCCTGTGTTGCTAGTGTTTTGGTGTTAGAAGGTGTGTATGTGGGTTGAAATAGTGAATATTTGTGTTATGGGGCGGTGGGGCCGTGGCAAGAATTTCTCCATCACTCACTGCCCCAGCAGTCACCTCATCATAACATCTTTAAATCACCCTTATTTAAGGTGACACACGGTGCTACATTGATTTAGATAATGACACGTGTATATAACATCTCACCATAATCACTAAGTTGTATAATAACGAGTAATAAGACGTTTAAGCCTGTCCAAACCTACAGTGGCGGAGGAGGTGGCGGCTCCAGCGGCCAGACGCCACTCAAAACTTTTGAGTAAAAACCCGCCGTCATCCGCCTCACCTGTGCCTTCCTGAAGAAGACAGTCAGCTCCCACGCCTGTGATAGCACCATAGGATATCACCAGGGATCATAGGATTCCTCAAGGGGTTCTCGCTCCCCTACTAAATATTACCAAAGACATTTATCTCCCTTGGTCTAGTGGTGCTGATATCCACCTCACGGGCTTCATGGGCTGGCTCATGCTGCTGCTGCTGCTGCCAAACGTGGATGAGTCCCTTGCTTGTATTTCATCTCTTTTCTCATATACACACAAACCTCATTTTCCTGACTAATAGGGGGAGCACTGGTCGGGAACCGCAAAAGTCCGGGATCGCAACAGAAAAAAAAAAAAAAAAAAAAAAGTCCGATGCCATTACCCACCCCTGGACGTTTATCCTACTCTAGTATTTACTGTCCGGCAACCGCCAATATCAACTACCCCGCCGCGGACTTTTACGTCCGCTGAGCATGCTGCCACCTGGCGGGAGGCAGCAGAAAGTGTTCAATAGTCTCAAGAGACGTTCCTGCCCAGGGGCAGTGGGGGTCAGGGGACTAATGGAGGCTGTGCAGGTGAACCGTGAGTGTCGTGTACCCAAATGTAAACAATACGACCGCTGAGCATGCTGCCACCTGGCGGGAGGCAGCAGAAAGTGTTCAATAGTCACAGAGATGTTCTTGCACCAGGGGCAGTGGGAGTCAGGTGACTGACGGAGGCAGTGCAGGTGAACCGTGAATGTCATGTGCCCAAATGTAAACAATACGACTGCTGAGCATGCTGCCACCTGGCGGGAGGTGAGGACGTTGACCAGGGGTGACATGAGACGCTTGGACCGCTGGACAACTTAGTCAATTTACGAACAGGACCAGGCATTTCAACATAAAAAAAAAAAAAAAAAAAAAAAAAAAAAATTGTCCGAGACTCTGACATATCCCCGGACCTCGGATTTTGTCCGGCAAATCCGATATCCAGGAAATGGAGGTCCGGGAAATCGAGGTTGGTGTGTATATGAATGATATCCATCCAAATGCAATCATATGTCTACATTCACCTAGAGAAATGATATTTCATAGCATACCAAACAATAATAAGCGAGCCTGGATACTTCCTACCTCTGCTAATACCAGTCTCGAGCAGTCGTTGGCCAGTCTGCACATTATTTTCAGATTGATTATCGTACAACCTTAGGTAAAATCATATAGTCAGTAAATGTTTATAATTTTAGTAAATAACTTGTAATTTACTTTAGTAAATAACTTGGTAATTTTACTCACCCCAGTTTGAATGTCATAACATTGGATTTTCGATCTCGTATATTGAAAATAGACCCTAATTTACACATCTCGTATCATCGGATTCTCGTATATCGAATGCTCGTATAACGGGACCTCCCTGTACAGTGATTATATCCGCCGCGTCTGTTGGTTTGATAAACCCGCCTGACGCCCAAACCAAAACATCAGCTCTGCCCTTCACCTATGGCCCTGACCACGCGCGACCAGCCCGAATACCAAGGGCATGCAGTATTGATAAGCCTTCAACCCAATTCAACCCTCCTATCCACCAATAAGTATCTTAGTTAGTTCTAGCTGGGGCATTTTGTCAGGATGAGATAGACAATGGGTTTTCTGAAGGTAAGAACTCAGATTAAGTAAATGTTTGACATAAAATTTCCTCATTGGTGCCACGATAAGAGAAATATTGATGTTCATGTGATTCGAGGTGGTCCTTGTGATACATAGTCATGAGCTCATCACAACAGGTGGTTAATAGTGCGGAGGTGACAAGTTTCAAGTTTTGGGGTGTCAGGAACAACCCAACAGCCGTGTGACTACCATACGCCAGTTAGTAGTAACATCAGAGGTTACATAGCGTTAGTTAGTTGTAATAATAAAGTGGTGGTTGGTCATAGGCCTGGCCATAGACCACTGTATACCTGGACTGTTCACACGACAATGTTTTGAAATTACAAGCTGCATAGCGGCCTGCGGCCCGCCCGACAAAGAGATATAGTGGTCTATGGACTATCATATAGACTGGTTTATCAGTATATATGATATACTGTAATCTTCGTAAATGTTTCATCTATAATATTATCAAATAAAAAACAGTAAAACATGCTAAAGAAATGCCATTACGAGACTATGAAGAAATATGCATGAACTTAATATTCACTTAACTCTTCGCCGTTTAAAACTTTGCGAGTCAACTTTTATCATGAAGGGTATCAATAGAAGCGCAATTTTGTTAGCTTTCCATTGATATATTTTGTTATCTGATAAATGAATTAGAATCATGCATAAATTAGCGTTAAATAAATAAATAAAATCATCAATCAGGTAATTTTCCTGATTGATGATGTTATTTATTTACTTATATACAGTAAAAAGCCTTATAACTCGGCACGATAGGGGCTCTGGCCCTTGCCGAGTTATTCAATGTGCCGAGTTATGCAATGTCCTCCTCTGATATGGGTAAAAAAAAAAAAAAAAAAAAAAAAAAAAATACAGTACTGTATAAGCATAAAAACTACACTTACCAATGAACGGGTAGCAGCAGGCATATACTCGTAATCCAAGGAGAGGGGAGCCTTGTTGTAACATGTAGAAGATGTTAGGGGGACTCAGTCGCATTTTAACACCGGTATCACTTTAATCACTTTATAATCACAACTCCATACTGTATTGTATACAGTGCTGTACCTGTACAACTTAATTTTACATCACTTGAGCACTTAGTTACTGCAACACTATGCCCTGTCCATTAACTTTACTTTCGACTGCGAGTGCATGGGGGGACACAGGGGGGCGGCATGAGCCTCTAATCATAGACGTCACTATAAGAATCTTGCCAGCGCCACCACGGGCAAGGGCCAACCATCAAAGCCCTCGAGTGAGCCTCCGGGGCCTCCCATCCCCCCCATGGAGCCACTGCCTCGCCTATGGGCATGGGGTGGAAAAAAAAAAAAAAAAAAAAACGTCTTTGCATGCAAGTTATATAAAATTCCGAGTTATACAGTGCCGGTTATAAGGCTTTTACTGTATTTCTTTTTCTGATAAAGTTAGCACCATTTTAAAAATTTAGCGTTAACTAAAAAAATAACCTCATCATGGGGAAAAAACCGTTTGTGATTTTTTTTACATTTTTAAACTAATTTTATGCTGGGGGAAATTTTCATTTATCAAAAAACGAAAACAGGAAAATACCTTTTTCCGGATACCCAACAAACCGGAATACCCAATAACGGAAATTTGTGGCGGGTAAGTAAATAGTATTAAAAAAAAAAAAAGTAAAAAAATTTTTAATTTAATTTTGCCCCCGTAGACGTGAGCCCCACCATGCCACCTTTTTATTCCCCCCATAATGCGCCATCCTATGAAAATTCAGTTTTTATCAGTTGGGCAAGGTCAGTGCTACCCGACGCCCGGAGGGTATTTTGAGTCATCCAATACCACCCAACACACACACACCCCACTACCCCCCAACACACCCACCCCCAAAATACCCCCCTGTATGTGTGTGTATGTGGGGGTATGTGTTTTTGGTGTTTTGGTGGGATGTGTGGTGTGTGTGTGGGGGGTTTTGTGTGTGTGTTTTTGGGTGGTATTGTGGGGGTGTGTTTGGGTGGTATGTGTTGTGTGTGTGTTGGGTGGTAGTGTGGGTTGTGTGTTGGGTGGTAGTGTGTGTGTGTGGTTGGTGGTATGTGTGGGGGTGTGTCAACAATCAAACAATCATACAAATTTGGGGGTTTTTTAGTAAATGCATCTTTTGTAATATACTTTCCATTAACCGGACTTTCCATTAAACCGGCTACCCGGAAATCCCGGGTATATCCGGATAAAAGGTATTTTCCTATACATCAAGGAAAGCTAATAAAATTGCGCTTCTATTGATCCCTTTATGATAAAAAATTTACTTGCAAAATTTTTTAAAAGGCGAAAGTTAAAAGGAATGGATTTCAATGTTTATGTTCATGGCTGCATATTTCTTTGTCTGTAATGGGATTTCTTTTGCGGTTTTTACTGTTTTTTTTTAAATATTAAAAAACAAAAATTTACGAAGTTTCAAAAATATCATATTATTACTGTAAACCAGTTGTTAAATACGAGTTGTTAGCCCCTTTCCCAGTTTATGCACGCCCCCGCGGGGGGAACCCAAAGGGGACACCATATCATCAGATGTCTCATGATGTATCACTGGTGATCACGTGACAAGTGACCACGTGGAGCATGGAGGGAAGAGGGAGTCATCCCCGCGCGCGGGGTGCGTAGTGTCCAGGATTATTAACATGGTAGCAGAGCGTAGTTACACAACTGCACTAATGGCTGTGTTCACTGAAGTGGCCTCCGAAATTGGAGCGTGATGAAGAATACGAGATGTGGAAGGGGATGTAGGTGTGTGGTGTAGACGACCACAATTGAAAAGAAGAGCGTGCGCTGGCGAATTACATCTGTCACTTCGGGGGCGGGCCAGCAGTGCATCGTCGGAAATTGATAATGACCAAGTTGGAGGAGAGGATGGCGTGGAAGTGTTATTGAAGAGACTGGATGATGGTTTTGGTCGATGAAGGAAGAAGAAAGGCAGCATTTGAGGCTTTATAAGCCTACGGAGACCAAAGAGAGAGCAGAGATTAAGGACTTTGTTGTCAGAGTTTTGGGAACATACGTACCATGGTGTTACAAAGCAGGGATTGAAGCTGATGATTCGGTGTTGGCCTTCAATGTTATTGGCTGCATGTTGTTAAGAGGAAAAGAGAGAAGCAAAATTAGTATGTCCAGCAACACAGTGGTTTAACATACGATAAATATGAAGGCGACGTCAAACCGAATATTTTTGAGTGGGCGAAGGGGACCGAGCGCCACATACAGCTAAAATCAGAACCTTTATTGTGGAAATGAGGGCAATGTTGGTGAAAAGTGAGAATCCTGTATGTGGCGGAACCAGTCGAGGTAGTACGTGAGTTGGCCGGGGACGCAAGGCTATGCCCGTGGGAGTGGTAATCGTGGACGTCAAGACAGATAGGAGGAAAGGGGGGGGGGGGGGGGGGAAAAAAAAAAAAAAAAATCTATGGGGGCATATGGTACAATATACAAAGTGCTATTGTGAATCGATATTATCACGGGCCGTTATTGCCCGACGCACTACGATAACAAAGGAGGCCATGGTGGGTACGTTGAGGAACCAGTGAACTTATTGTGGGCCTATGTGAATGATAAAGATCGCAAGGACAATTTATTGAAACTAGTGAGTGAATCAAAGGGGTGTGCCGTCCTTGATACAGGTTGTACAAACCACTGGGTGGTTCACGTTGGCTCGAAGCGTATGTAAATGGGTTGGACGGAATATGAGCGTGGATTGTGAAAGAGGAATGTTCTAATTTCCAGCTTCACATTGGCAAGGTACTTATGTGACTTCCTTTCAAGAAAGTTACGTTTCCCTGTGTATAGGGAATATGCGTGCCATGTGACCTCTGATGTGGGTGAACTGTAAATTTACCATTGTTGCTGAGAGATCGTCTATGAAAAGAGCCGAATGAGTAATCAACGGTGAGACAAATCAAATCAAAAGTGGGCGGAAAAAGGGACGTCGTCAATCCTACGTACATCATCGTCAGGACACTATGCTGGTCCGTTATCGGCATGACCAAACTGGGAAGTTAGTATAGCTGAGGCACTCGTGGCACCTCTACAAGGACGGGGACATCGAGAAGAGGGCTTGAAACTCATCGTCAGTTTGGACACCCTACAGCAGAAAAATTGAAGAGAAGCTTGTGAGAGATGCCGACATAAGGGACGCGAACCTGGAACGGTGGATTGAATACAGGACAAGTGACTGTGACGTGTGCAAACGGTTTAAGAAAAACCGAGCAGAGACCAGTGGTGCAGTGTACCGTGGCTAGCAGGTTTAACGAGGTGATTGCCATGACCTAGTCGTGGGGCAGAAGAAAATATTTTCTTGGGCTAGTGGACCTTATACAAGATATGTACATCTTTGGTTTTTCCAGCCAAGAATGCAGGCACTATTATTCGGGGAATATTTCTCGGGGGTTGTGCTATTGGGTGCCCCAGGAAAAATCTTATCAGAGAATGGCTGGTGAATTTAATAATTCAGATATGAGGTATCTAGGTGAGGCAAGGCATTCCAATGTTAAGATTAAACGACGGCAGCTGAAAGCCCTGGAGTAATGGTGTTTGTGAGAGGCTCAATGCTCGTGTTGGGAGGAATGGTAAGCAAGTTTTGGCAGATTGTCCTGGCTGTGATTAGATGTTGCTCTGGCTGGGCCGTGGCTGCCAGGACTGCACTGTCAACATTTTCGGGTACTCGCCCAACCAGCTGGTATTTGGCCAGAACCCTGGGACCTGGAGCCTTTTATGATAATCTCCGGCACTAGACGGCGAGGCCACACCTGCAGGTATAGTGAAGGAATAACCTGAAGGACAACTTAACGCGGCACGGAGAGCATTTACCGTAGCGGAATCTAGTGAAAGGCCTGACTAGAGCACTTTCGTCATAATGTGAGAGACAGCGGACCGGAGACCTACACTACGGAGATGAGTTTACTACAAGCGGTCTAGACAGTAATAAGTGGCGCGGACCTGTACCATAATCGGGAAAGACGGGAAAACAATTTTTAGGCAAGCAAGGTAGGAATGTGTGTTAGGGTTACACATGTCGAATTGCCACGCACCGACCATGTTGATCCTGCTGCAGCACTGTCAAATGAGGAAGGTGTGTCTCAGTCCAATACCAAGGCTCTGCGAGTCATATGTGTGTGGTGATGTGGAAATGGATTCGGGGATTCAGATATGGACTCGATGATGACGACCATCCTCGTGAAATGTTGAGCTGTGGGGTGAAGGGGGCGCAGGTGGCTGTGGATGGCCCACAACTGGTGACGTTCGGCAGACGGACACAGGTGCCGAGTGCCGGGGGGTGTGTGCAATTCCCTGTAGTGAGAGTTTAAAGCGGGGTCAAAGATCAAGGGCGCTGAGAAGCGATTGACAGTGCGTGAGTGGATATCTGTAAAAATTGTTAGTAGGGCGGGGAAGGCGACCTGGTCGATACTAAAATGCTACAACAAAGAGTACACAAAGATGGTTAACATAATTGGATGGAATCTGGACAGAGATTTTACGTCATGGGAAACAGTGACGAGGCGACCAGAAAGCTTGTGTTGTTTAATACAGATGAGGTGGTGTGTGCAAGGAAAAAGAGATGAGAATTGGAGAGGCCAGTGATGTGTATGAAGAGGTGGAGAATGTGGGTCAACAAGATATATCTGTACGTGGGTGGTCACAGAAAAGTGAAGGAAGGGAAGACTTTGTGAAGGCAAGTTTGGTAGCCAGGGGCTTTGAGGAGGACACCATAGGGCTGCAGAAGGAACTCTCCCACATGTTCACAAGGAGGCTGTCCATTTGGAATGGTACTCGCCTCAGCTAATGGTTGGGTGTGCCACACAAGGACATACAAGCTGGATGCGTACCTCCAAGGGAACAAAATAGAGCGTGAAGGTGTACCTGATACCTCCTCCTGACGTTCGACAATGGTTTTTATTGTTTGTGGGAGCAGTCTGAGGAAGACACTGTGTATGGTTTGTGCGACGCGGCCAGCACATGTACATGAGGGTGAGGTTGATAAGGAACAGGATATGTCTCGGTGCCAAGATTGTGTCCCTGGACCCTGCATGTTTTCGTTGGAGCCAACAGGTGGAACAGAGGGTATCATATGCGTATATGTGGATGACTTCTTGTGGCTGGTACTATGAAATTTGAGCAGCACGTCATAAAACAGTTGCGTAGGACCTTCCAAGTCGGGTCTTCGATTCAGAGTGCTGTAAGTATGTGGGGCTCAACGATGAGTTACCACAGAGGAACCGGCGGTATCACAAATCGACCAGTTTTCAGTATGGAGCATCGTGAATCCGGTTGCCCTTAGCAAGCGTTCGGGCGTTGGAAAAAGACGAGTGATTTGTCAGAACGAGAAAAAACAGAATATCGTGGGTTGGTCGGGAAACTAATTGGTGGCTCCCTCACTCGCCCGGATATAGCGTTCGATGTGTGCGAGCTGAGTGTTTCAATTCCAAAAGGCTAGGGTGTATGACATATTGAGACTAAACAAGGTGATTGAGCGTGTGAAAACGAAAATGTTGGGTTGTTTATCCCGAGGATTAGACCTTTAGATGAGTGCCACATTGAGTGCTACGCTGACGCATCCTTCGCCAACCTGCGGGGCCCGGTCTCAAGGGGCTTTATTATCTTCTGTGCGACATTAATAATGTCGGGGCCCTATTTTCTGGCAGTCAAGGGAAGGTTCGCGGGTGGTCAATTCAACTCTTGCTGCTGAGACCCTGGCACTTCTGGATGGTGCTAGTACTGCGGTGTATGTGGCCAGTATTCTGCAGGAGATCTCCGGATGTGGGAGGATCCCTATCAGATGTTTTGGGGACAACCGTAGCGTAGTGGAAGCCCTAAAAACACCTAAAAATTGTGAAAACAATCTGAGGATTATTTTCGTGCTTCAGTATGTTGGATCAAGGGGAATTAAGGGGAACGTGGGTGGGACATCAAGCAAGGCGACTGCCTTCCCAAAAAGGGGCGCGTCGACTATGTGGTGCGGGAGCAATTGGTCGGTTTGGGTTTTTGACTTCATCAGAAACATTGGGAGTGAAAATTTGTGTATTGGTGACATACAATTGTACATGTTTTATGTACAAAGGGAGACATGCAAAAAAAGAAAAAAAAAAAATATAGCGAATTGGTTATATACGAGTGTGTTAGCACTTTCCTATGTTTATCACGCCCCTGGGGGGGAACCAAATGGGAGACCCCCCATATCATCAGATGTCCTGATGTCACCTGTGATCAGTGACAAGTTGACCACGTGGAGTCCTGGGGGAAGAGGCATCAGTCCCCCAGGCGGGGGTGAGTGCATTAGTGTCCAGGATTATTCACAGTCTATATGATTGGTATATATATACAAAAAACCCCTTCATGTTCGCGGGGGTTAGGGAAAAAGAACCCGCGATTAGCGTAAACCGCGAGCAGACATTATTCATTCATTTACCCTTTTTTTTTTTTTTTTTTTTTTTTTTTTTTTTTTTCATCCAAGGAACGGCCAAGGGCACAAAAAAAATGGGTAACACAAAGCCCGCTTAGTTGCCAGTCCCTATAAAAAGACGTAAGAGAATAAAAAAAAAACCGGGGTAGGCCAAATTTAGTTCGGAGGTTCTTTTTACTCTTCCTTTGAAAAGTTTTAAAATCATAGGAAAGGGGCAAAAAGAAACAGGAAGAGAGTTCCCGGTTTACCCGGGGAAAAGGGGGGAAAGAGTAAAAATACTGATTAAATCTTGCATTAGGGAAATGGACAGAACAGGATGAAATGAGTAGAAAAATCTTGTGCAGCAAAGGGTGCGGATGGGGGGGGCAGCGTTTAGCAAGTTCAAAAACATGAGCATGAAAATAACGGTAAAGAGAGCAGAGAAGCAAAATTGCGAGGTATTTAAAGATTAAGACAGCAGTCAGAGGAGAGTTTTATGAACGAAAACTTTTGCTCAACCCTTTTAGGGGGCTGTATGGTACCTCCCCAAACTGTGAAACCAATACATGGGGGGGATAAGGCCCCTGTAGAGGCAAACAATTGGGGGGGAGTAAAAAAAAATAAAATAATAATAATAATAATAATAAAAAAAATAAAAAAATAAAAAAAAATAAAAAAAAAAGGGGGGGGGAAAAACCCGCGAGTAATCAATCCGCGAGCCTTAAGCCGCAACATGAAGGTTTAGTGTACTCAGTCCTATACTATAATTGAGGCGTCCCGCATTAGAAGGCCGCTCGCGCCACCGGAGCCAACCGAGAGAACTGTGTTAGCCCTCTTGAGGTCTTAATTTCGCCGGGAGGATGTCAGTAAGGTCAAAAATCTATACAAGGAGAAAATATTCTGATGTCTAGTCGACCATCATGCAGCATAACCGCTGCTGAGCAATATCTGTGTTAGAAGGGCTGCCCATCCAGGATGAGTAGCCGTTATAATTCGGAAAATTTTCTCGAGCAAATTCCGTATAAGATGGCGCTCACTCCATGCAGGGAGGGCATCGGCCAATCAGAGCCCTCCCCTCTGATAACGTGACGTGACAGTATAACATAATGTTTAAGCCTCCCAGAACAGACGTTTGCAACACCTGTGCAAAATATGAGACAATGATTAACAGTGCCACAGATGACCAGGCAAAGGCAAACGTTGAGGCAAGTCGGGTGGAGCATCTTGCCATTGCACAGGTGCCACGCGACCTGCTTTGCCAAAATGAACAAATGGCTGGAAATGGGCAGAACCCTAACTTGAAGGTGGTGTGCATGGACCTTCAGCAAACACTGCCATGTCCCCGTCTCTCGACCGGCATTGCCTACTATAAACTTATATCAATCAACTATAAATCAATAGACTTGCGTAAGGACAATGGATAACCATTCTACTCTTCACCCACTGGTGAGTGTTCAGTATTAATTATTATTATTTTTTTTTTATTTTTTTTTTTTCCCACCACAGTTCCAATAGGGATGGAGGTAGTTTAAAAAATAAAATAAAAAAACCTTACTACTGCTACTTTTTTTTAGTAGTAGTGGTAGTAATAATAGTAGTAAGTTGTTTTTTAATAGTTACTACTACTACTACTACTACTACTACTTTTAATACTACCCCTACTACTACTAGAGGGTAACTGGATGAGCAAATGAAGCCATTGCCCAGTTTCTTCACCATTTTTCCACTTTGTTATTGTTAATATTGTTATTTTGTGTTTTTATGTTCCAATATTCACAAATTATCATTATTGTGTGCAGTATTCAGAGAAAAAACGCACTCAAACTTCTGTGAATTTCCGAAACCATAACACAATTTGCAAAAAATATGCAAAAATTAGGTAGGTAGTGAATATCCCGATCTCGAACATTTTTTGAGACCATCATGATTTTGATTGTCTACCGGTCATTTTGAGACCAAGTTCATTGTCATAGCATATATAATAAGAAAGTTATGGTTGTCGGAAGTTCGCCAAACTTTGAACGCATTTTTCTCACTTTTTTATTTTGGCGCGAGCGGCCCTTCTAATGCGGGACGCCTCAATTTACTCTACTTGGCCAGTGAGGTGGCTATGCGTCTCCCCATTCCCCCTCTAGATCCATTCCGACTGTTTGTTTACATACAGCCGCTGCTGCGGCCACTGGCACAGGATGGTAAACTTTTTTTTTGGGGGGGGGGGGGGGCGCTTCTATTTGGGGAGTCATTTGCAATATTCGTGGTTTTGCAGTATTCCTTGGGGAGTTTGGTACGTACCCCCCACGGTATTTGGGTATCCTCTGTATAACTTAATGTCGTCTCCGTTGTGTTAGTGGCTAGCGCACCTAGCAACGAATTTGCGGGCCTGGTTCGAATCTGGGCCAGAGCAGTCTTGGGCCAACCCATACCAGCTATTCATCCTTCCTTTCTGGGTTGGTCGATAAATGGGTACCTGGGGAAACCTGGGGAAGGTAACTGTGATAACCCGGATGTCACACTAGCCCTGTGTCTCGGGGTAGCATGTTGTCACCCACCACAGGCTCATAGGCTAATGAGACGGAGATGAGCACCGAGGCCAAGCGCAGTATAGCGTATGCCCCTATCTTACCTCACTGTATAACTTACCTAGTAGAAGCAAACAGAATTGCAAAAGATACAAACCTGATACATTCCTTGAGGGATTCGGTCTCCTGGCCTAACATTTTCAGCGCTTTGGCTCGTAAAACTTGTCCTGTTGCTGATGTGACAACCCTCATTCTATCTTCAGGATGGTCATGGTAGAAGGTGGACCCATCAACAGCTTGTGGAACTGAATAAGCAAACTGTGGAATAGAAACAAAGAAAATGCTGTCTATATAGTGATAAGCCTTCTGTTCTATCTCTACATAACCAGAAATTGTCCTATGACATCAGTAAGTGAAATTTGTATGAGGAAGGTGCCTTTGGACTGGGAAAAACTAATATATTACCATCTACAGAGGAGGAACATTAATAAAACTGCTAAATTAAATGCCAATGACTTTAACAAGTTATAAAAACCTGGTAAAATTAGAATAGAACCCCTCTGACTTGGACCCTGCATTTCCTTGAAAAATAATCTGGCCGGAAAAATTTCATACAACTTGGACATGTCCGAGTAATATGAAACTTCAAGTGTACAACTCAAAGAGAACCATCAATCTCTAACAATTTTTCTTCATCATCTTTCCCTCCTATGCTTCACCCAGATGGCTCCACAGCTGTCTCATCTATTTCTAAAGCTGAACTCTTCGCAGGTAAGTACCGTATTTGCTGGCACATAAGATGCAGTTTTTTTCCCTTAAAAAGGAATGCAAAGTTCACCCTGCATCTAAGCGGCCATATTAGCGCATGAGAGGTCGGGCAGAGAATGCAGAACAGCCGGTGGTGTATTACTAAAGGGGTCTGAGTTATCTGTGTTGAGGCAGTAGTCCACTGAGCACAAATTAGTAACTGTGTTATCTAACAGTAATGCATAATACTAAGAAAAGGTTGGAGTTTAAGAGAAAACAAGAGCTGGGACAACAAGATAGCGATTGTTGCTGCCAAGATGGCCGTGTCAGATGTAAACATCATCCACACCCCGCTGCTGCTCTCCATTGTAAAACGTCTGATATCTCAGGTCTGCCGCTTCACCAGGGATACTTCACTCGGCGACGCCCTCCGCGCACCCACCATGGGTCATTACCGCTCAGACTCCTCCTTGCACCCATGGAAAAGACAAACATCCCGCATATTAGATGTAGCCTTAACCCGCATTCGACTCGGGCCCACAAAGTTGACACAACAGTTGGAAGGAGATGATAGAAGGGAGGCAGAAAATGGTGATGGAATTTTCACTGGACTGAGTATTGTTGATAAATGGAATAGTAAATCAAAGAGCGTGTTAAAGTTTTTTTTTAGTTTGAGCGGTGAGAGGAAGGTGTTGTATCTTGGGGAGTCTGTCTACACACACACACAAGGATGGAGAAAGGGCGTCATGGCTTTGTAGTTTATTTGACAGCGAGTCATTGTACAACGTGGGATAAGAGGTGCGCGGCGTGTGTGTGTCTCTGTGTTGTCCGTGGCTGACTGAATTACCTGGCTGGTGTTGCAGTTGTGTCAGCGAGGACAAGTCAGGTCAGCGTCAGGTCACCCACTAATCCTGTTCCCAGACAGGGGGGGTGGCCTAAGCCAATGCAGGTGTGTGTGTGAGTTTGTGTTAGCGCCGCTACAGTGGTAAGCAAGGTGGGATAGGAGACAGCATAGGCCTTTGTACCACCTCGACCCCAATCCTCACCCTGTACCTCTACGGATAAGGAAACTGTATGAAAGAGTGCTAGTAAAAAGGCTGCAACGGTAGATTTTGATGGGACAAAAGTCTTCCACACGGTGCACCAAGACCAAGACCCCTCACGGCACCACATCGTCCGCCTTAAGGCCGAATCACACCATACCATCATGGTGACACGGCACCGTCTCATCACATCCGTTAGAATTTCTTACATTCAAACAAATAGACGTGTTACACTAAACGGTGCGCCGCCGTCACGGCTCCAATAAACCACCAGTCCTGTCACGTAACGGTTTTCGGGGAAAGAATATTTTAACGTAATGAGACTGTGCCGTGCTGATATTATCGTTTTCTCAAGGCTTTATGTACCCAAAACAGTGTCTTTTAGAGTTCAACTCCTCTTCTTCATCCACCAGAAGTTGCTATTAATGCAAATTTCTTCAACCATAGCCTCTGAGGCACCATGTCCTGTTCTTAGAGGGTGAGCAGGAACTGCCGAAAATGACGGAGCCGTGACGAATAGTGTGAATACAAGGCACGGCTGATGGAACGCTGCCGTGATTTCAGAGTGTGAACCAGCCTTCACCTGTACCTTCCTGAAGAAGACTAATCAACCCTCGCGACTGTGATAGATTCATAGGTGTAAACCAGGGCAAATATCGTCGATCCCGACAACGGTGCCCTTCAACAATTACAACAATAACAACAAGGTAGAGATGGGTACCTTACAGACAGTGTTACCTAAATATCTTCGTAAATATTTGTTATTGGGCAACCACCGATTTTGAGGCCAAAACTTAGTCCTCCTGAATAGTTTTGATGTGTTTTGAATTAATCTGGCTCTCGTTTTTGTCGGACATCAATGTTTGTTTACATGTGTGTGTGGGGAGGGGGGCAGCCTGCCCCTCCAGGTCCGCCCTGCAAACATTGCTACGTTTCACACTGCCATATTATTTGTAATATTCGTTTTTTCTCTATATCATCTGTTACTAACCAAACCCACCTCTAACCTAACCTAATCTGATTTAACCTAACTTAACTTTCTGGCTGAAATAACTATAGATTTTCGGTACTACGTGTAATTCCATATTATTCAATTGCACCATGGGAAATGGGGCTCAAAATACTCAGAATGAAGAAGTTACACGATGATGTAGGTAAGAGTTTCTAGGACTATTGAAAGTCCACTACCAAAATAATACCAATATCTATACTGCAAATTTTCCACAAAGTCTAAACACATAGCAGAAAAGCAGCAAAGGTATACCTACAACATTAAATTCAAGCTATATGTCATAGTAGCAAATATTAGAATATCAATTCGTGGAGCATCCTGCAATATATTATGACCAATTTTGATTATCCTGTCATTCATTCCCTTTACATTTTAACTAGTATAATTTTTCATTCACATTCATTGCACTGTGAATATTGTATTTAGGTACATGCTCATAATCATTTGCTTTCCCCTACAAATCCTTCTTTATTTTAATAACTTGATAAATTTACGATTTTTTTTTTCCCTCTCAAAAACACCAGTATTTTATTTTTTCTAAAAACCTCCTTATAAAATAGGGGTGCGTCTTGTGCGGAGGTGCGTCTTATGCGCCGGCAAATACGGTAAATTAGCGTGTTCATGTATCAACTTCAGGTTCATGGAAACACTAATTGTCTCCGTGCAGTTATAATCAGGGCTTGGAAACGGTTTAAGGGAACGAAAACGAAAACCGAAACGAACAAAATTATGCTCTGAACAAAAACGGAAACAAAAACGTTATCATATTTACTGTTCCGGAGCATAAACTCTATTTTGAAATCCCTGTAACCGGTTAATAAAGTTATTTTTTCGTTCCATGCCATATTTGGTCACTAATCCATTTTCACTTCCAGTAGCCAAATTATTTAAGTAAATGCATCTGTATTACATACATACATCAATTAAGTCTACTGTATTTGTTCACTTGGTAATTGACGATGTGGTTTTGTTTCAAATAGTATCATATGCACCACTTTTCGTTTAATTTGTGAAGAATAACTATTTTTTAAGTTATATAATTATGAATTTATGTCTTCGTGATATGCATCACGTTTCCCTTATTTTATTACACTTCCAATCGTGCAATCGTTAAACTATTATACTGCAGTTTGGTTTAAGAATATGCTTAGATTAATATCCAGTATTCGAAAAGGGATTATATATCGTGAGTATGTGCTTAAATTTTTAACTGTGTTCATAGCCTAATGCTTGGTCCGCCGAATTTCGATGTGAGTGTCCTAAGTTCGAGTCCTTGGAGTACCACATGTAGTCATTGATTTCATTGATTAGGTTTATTTAATTAGTGGGCTGGTGATATTACGAATTAATATAGTTTTACCATGTATAATATTAATAAATAATTAGTGATTCATGTCTTTACGACGACTGAGATTGCATACTCCTACACTACGCTTCCTGTATTGTATATGTAAATGTGTTGCCTTATTTAAGTCGTATAATAATATAGTTCTTACGACATCTAAGGGTTTGATTTTGTTGGATACTATGCACCATGAAATGCATGGCTTTATTACCATCTATAAAAATGTGGTCATGTATAGGCATTATTATTTATTAGGGCTAATAGCATATTCATTACATGGTTTGAGAATAACGTTCTAACCGGTTTTCATGTTGTTCTAACCGGTTCAGGAACGTTATGTTTGGAGGAGGAACGAAAAAATCGAAACGTTAATAATAATAAAATCTGATGGGAACGAACTGTTTGAGAAATTATATCGTTTTCAGGCCCTGGTTATAATACAATATTGTAGAATGATGAGGAGGTTGTACACCATTTCGCCATTCATACTACAATATTGTACAATGATGAACAATGTTCACCATTATTACCATTTCCTTCACTGTATATTATATTCACATGGTACTATAGTAAGTGAAGAATATAAGGCAAGGTCAGTGTTTAACTCGTTATATAATGAACATTTTCTGATCATTATTAATCTGGTCCCTAAAGTTGCACTATGCTATTTTTGAGTTCCCTGATGCATTTCAATGATTACTTATACATCTGGCAATGCGTACGGAGAATGGTAAAGCAGTTACCGGGAGCGCATCAGAGCTCAGTGGCTTTGTTGCCGCGATAAGAAGGGACTGTCGCAGTACCTTGGGTTAGAGGTTCCCAGCCTCATAATAACATCTTATTGAGTCAGGAACCCGTTACACACCCTAAAGCACCGAAAACGAAAAAGAAGTGCATCTGAGTAATCAGATACCAACCAGTATGTTCTGAAAAGTGCTCTACCTGGGACAATGAGACCCTACCTTGAGTGACTAATATCCTGCCTGCAGAGGGGACCAGGTGTGTCTGAGTTACTGAAACATTCATAATACCTCAAAAATTAAATGGAACCTATTTCCAAGACCCTTATAAGGTTTACTGACGTACACTTAGTCAAACTAAAAAAAAATGTTTACGGCTCGTTTCTGAAAAATGTAAGTTATTCTAATACAATTTTTTTCACCTTCATCATTTTTAATCCGATCTTACATATGAGGCATCAATGGATAGCTGGATAAAAAACGAAGAAAAGTATGGTGCCTTTTTTTTTTTGTCATTACGAACATGGCACTAGTGTTTCAAACATAATTTTTGGGAAATTTTTCAACATTTTAGATTTTTTTTTTTCGTGATAACAAAGATAGAGAAAACCACACCATAGAATCTTTCTCTATAAGTAGAAGAGTTGATGGTTAATAATAAAAGAATTCATCATAATTATAAGAGTTGAAAGCAATTAAACCAGCCAAATTTTCCTCTTTTTTTCTCATTTTTATTATTTGGCCAAAAAATATTGGCCAGATCGATGAAACTTATTTTTAAAATCTTTACTTATCCTTAATAACCATTAAATTTGCAGCACAATCCATCAGTAAACAAGATTTAGGGTGGGCGGCCCCTTAATTGCGGCTAGCCAGTTACAGGAGGTCCCGAAGATACGAGCAGTAGGTTCCACCTGGCATACTCGTAAAGCGAAATCTCGTATAATGAAACACATAACTAATGGTAAAATATAGTTTGGTTCAGGACCATCAATTAAAAAAAAAACAAAAAAAAACATGTTTTTCAGCTAAAATAAACTAAAGCAAACACAACAAACACACAGCGTCTATATTACCCAACTGTACTACCTATTCTGTAGAAAAAGCATTCTGAAAGAGAAAATAGCACACAAAATATCATAACTGCACATTAATTAAACACAAAACATGCATAACAAGCAAAAAGACGTTGCAATGTAGGGACGCCGCGTGATGCAAGAGAAGGTAGTGTAGCGTCCCAGGTTGGGGCCGCACACCTGTAATTACCCTGAAGGTCAGGCCGCGCCATATGCTTAATTACCCTTCAGTCACGCCCTGCTAGGGGTGACCTGACTGCGGTCCCAAGGTTGGGCGCACACCTGCTAATTACCCCTAAATGTCAGGGCGTGCATATGCTTAATTACCTTCAGGTCACGGCTTGCTAGGGGTGACCTCACTGGGGTCAACCAAATCCCCTTTGTCCAGCCCGGGAGTGGTAGGGCGAGCATTTTTAACTTGATAATCTTACTCACCCCAGTTTGAATGTCGTATCATTGGATTTTTCGATCTCGAAATTTAAATAGACCCTAATTTCACATCTCGTATCATATTTCGGATTCTCGTATACCGAATGCTCGTATAACGGGACCTCCCTGTATTGATATTTGTTGTTGTGTAAATATTTTGGGTAATCATACTCTTGACTTTTCTTCCCACCTTTTCTTCAAGATTGTTTGATATTATTTGATAAACTCGGCCCTGACACACTGTTTTACAACAGAATGACTCAAGCCTAAAATCCTTGGATCAACGGGACCACAGTGATAAATGGCTCGGGCTCCGAGGGTTAAAGGTTTATTGCAGTGTACAGAGCAATGACACGTTTCGAGAGAATTGAACAAAGACATAAATTTTGTGAGGGACACAGAAGCCACAAGAGGACACAGAAAGAAGCTGAAGAAGGAAAGATGCTTGAAGGACATTAAGAAGTACAGTTTTCTGTACCAGTATTCTGGTACATGCTTTCTGTTCTGTATTGATAAGTGGAATGACCGGGATGATGACAAAGAAAAAGGCAAGAGTATTCACAAGCTTAAAGCTAAGATTGGCCAAATGAGATACACAGTAGAAATCCCACGACTATAACTCATTTCCTAAATATATCAACAAGGTAAATGTACACACACAAAGGATGGAGGAGGTGCTTGCCGGGGCAGGAAGGAGGTCATAACTCCTCAGTTTATGTCCTATTGTCCTATACATATTCTACAGTAGGTGAATATAGGTTAGAGTGTGATATCCGCTGGGGACGACACTGAAAGTACCTACTTCTCTCTTCGGTCGTTGTGATGGAATTCTGAAGGGGATGCTGAAGGGGGAGCGGCAGCCCTCACGACAAGTAGCCATAAAGCACTACTGGTCAAGGGGACAAGGGGCCAATGTACTGCTCCATAGGCAAGATAAACAAGAGACCGACAGAGCGTTAAACTGCCCTGGGCCCACAATTATCCTCTTGAATCCCGTCAGAAGAATTCCTCCACAGATGAACTGACAGGGTAACAATCACAATACGGGGAATAAATATATTTCCCATTTTACCCCTTTACATTACGTTTTCTAGGCTATTTGAACCATTACAAGAGCTTTTAAGAGGACAAGGCCATTGTCTCCACCCAGCCAGGGATCCAAACTACTGCCCTCTCAGTTGTAAGGCGAGCATGACAACCACTGCACTAATAATAACGGAAAGTATTCTTACCTTCCTTCATAAGCTCGCCATCAAGAATTCTTAGAGTTTCTTTATAACAAGTAGCAGAAGCATGAGCCATGGCTGCCAGCACCAGCAGCACACTCGGGTTGGCAGGGCTGGTAGAGTGTCTTCAGGCCTCAGTAGAGATCTGGGAGTCGAGACAAGGGATCTGCTGCCGCGGACCTCTCTATCCAACAGTGTCTCAAGGTTCTCTGCAGCTTCCACAAATCTCTGCAGATACAATATAAGCCTCCATGGTTTTGTACCCATCCTTAGTTTTTTTCATGTGATGTAACTTATGATTTGTGATACTTTTTGGGTTTTTTTTTCTGTGGTGGCTCCCCACTTATGGCTAGTTGTGTAAGCAAACTAACTTTTTCTTAAAAATTGACAGCAATAATAATCTGAGTTTAATTACTTGTTGAAATCTTAAAACAAATATAATCTCGGATGTTCATGCAATGGCAGTGCCTTCATTCAATACTATCATTAAGAAAATATCTGAAACCAAATGAATTTCATTTTATATTTTTCAGAAATTAACATTCAAGATTCAGAATACAAAATGAAGAAGACTCAGACTAAAATTTCATGTTCAAGGCAAATTAGATCCAGTGCCGTGCACAGGACTTTGTCAAACGGGGAGGGGCAGCTGATAATTACAAAAAGGGCACCATCTCCTCAATCACGCAAAAAAAAAACCTTGCTAATATTTTTTAATATGTGCAAGTGTACTGCAGCACAGTAATCCTTAACAAGTCAGAATTTGTTAAACCAGAATTACGGATAAGTCGTAATGGCTAGCAAATACTCATACAAAAAATCATTCTAAATTTTGAAAAAATAACTAGGAAATTAAGTCTGAAAAATTTCGAAAAATTCATAATATTCTAACTTACAGGGGTCATAGTTGTGATTCTGTCACCTTACTGCATCTTGTTTTGTATGGGCAGCCATGTCAGTCGTAAATATTGGATAAGTCATGAATATTTCGACATGCGGGGGTAAGACTTTATAACCACAGGCAGGGGCACAGAGATAATTGAAATGTGCCGGGGCAGGACTAGTTTGGGGCCATTCCTGCAGTAGGTAAAGGTTGAGGTGGGCCATACGTATAGGTGACCAAGAATTCCATTGAGTTCCATAGTGCGTCGTCTGCTAGTCGTCATGAGTGTTTTGGAAGCTCGGGGAATTTGCAGATTTTGATTACGGGTTATTTAAAAAAAGGCTGACTGGATGCAAAAAGTGACAACATATTTGCTGATATATTCGATAATGGCTATATTTTGACTGCATTAAGGGGATCGTCCGGTCAGAATACACACAAACCTCGATTTCCCGGACCTCCATTTCCCGGATATGGGATTTGCCGGCCCAAAATCCGAGGTCCGGGATATGTCAGTCCCGGACAACTTTATTTTTTTTTTTTGTGAAATGCCTGGTCCTGTTTTCGAAATTGACAAATTTTGTCCGGCGGTCCGAGCATCTCCTGTCACCCCTGGTCAAGTGTCCGCGCCTCCCGCCAGGTGGCAGCATGCTCAACGGTCGTATTGTTTACATTTGGGTACACGACACTCACGGTTCCCTGCACACCCTCCGTTAGTCCCCTGACCCCCACTGCCCCTGGTGCAGGAACGTCTCTTGAGACTATGAACACTTTGTGCGGGCCTCCCGCCAGGTGGCAGCATGCTCACCCGGCCCGTATTGTTACATTTGGGCACACGACACTCACGGTTCACCTGCACCGCCCCGTTAGCCCCCCTGACCTCCACTGCCCGTGGTGCAGGAAGTCTCTTGAGACTATTGAATATTTTGTCTGCTGCCTCCCGCCAGGTGGCAGCTTTGCTCAGCAGGTCGTATTGTTTACATTTGGGCACACGACACTCACGGTTCACCTGCACCGCCTCCGTTAGCCCCCTGACCCCCACTGCCCCTGGTGCAAGAACGTCTCTTGAGACTATTGAACACTTTCTGCTGCCTCCCGCCAGGTGGCGCATGCTCAGCGGACGAAAAAGTCTGTGGCGGGGTAGTTGATATTGGCGGTTCCCGGGACAGTAAATCCTAGAATAGGATAAACGTCCCGGGGGTGGGTAATGGCATCGGAACTGTTGCGATTCCCGACATTTTGTGGTTCCCGGAGCAGTCTCCCCCCTATTAGTCCGGGAAAACAGGTTTTTTGTGAAAATGGAAAAAAAAAAATTTCCCCACAATTTAATAATTTTTTTCTTCAAATCCCTTGGAAATTATATGGTATTTTTCAAAACCCCAGTCTTTCACGGTGCGTTATTCGCGCCCCCTCTTCCACCTCCCTGGTGGTTTGGTTGTGGTGGAGGCTTTTGGTTTGCGGTTTTTTTTAGGACTCCCCCAAAACCCCCCCCCCAAAATCGGCCCGGGTTTTTAACCCCCCATACCCACCGACCTTGGGCCGGGGTCGTGGGTCGCCCCCCCCCCCCCCCCCCCCCTCCCCAAAACCCGCCCCACCCCCCCGTACATCCCCTAACCCCCAAAAACGGGTTTTTTTTTGTTAGGATTAAATGAGTGAACTGAGGAAATAAAAGAAAAAAAAAAACCCCCCCCTTTTTTTTTTAAGGCCCTTTTGGGTTTTTTTCCCAAAAAAAGGAAACTGGTGTTGGCTCTATCCCTTTTTGTGGTAATACCAGGGGGAAGGCAGCCTGGAAATAAGATTTTAACCGACCCGAACTTGAACCCTTTGTATTAAACATCTGTTTTTTGTTATAAACCGAAAAATGTAAGCCATGAACACAGGGGCCTTTTTTTACGGTTCAAGTTTGACCGTATCTAAAATAGGTAAAAACAATTAATCTTATTTTTGGGGGGTTTTGGGGGGAAAAAAAAATTTTTTCCAAAAAGGAGAAGGTTTGAATGCTTTTCTTCAACCTGACAGAGGGAAAAAACGATTTTGGGTTTGAGGGTAGAAATGGTTTGAATAAAAATCGAAACCATTAGCATACTATTTTTTTTCTAATTTATGCCAAAAAGCGACAATTACATGTGTAGGTAAACTAGGGTAGATGCTTAAAAACCGACACGGGGAAAAAAAAAACCTTTTTTTTGCCCCTACCGGGCACAAAAGAGTGTGGGGAGAGGGAGACGCGCGGGGAGAACGCCGGGACCAGGGAACAAGGGGAATGCGGTCCAGTGGTTGTAATTCCTGTGGGTTAATTACCTCGGGGGTGGCGTGCCAGGTAGGGGAAGTTTCCTGGGTTGAGGTGCCTGTGAGGGACGCTGACTGTTCCTGCTGGTGTAACCCGGTGGTGGAAAAGGCGGCGTTCCGCGAAGGTAGGACTGGTAGTGTTGTGTTGCCCCTGGTTTGCGGCCGCTGGACTGTGCCTGTGTGGCACTGTGTTTGCCTATGTAGCTCTCCCTATGACGGTCGCAGAATAGGCCGGGGGTTGTGACATGTTTTGTAGTGTCTAGGATTGTAGACTTGTAGTGTGTTAACTAGTACAGGAAAAAAGGGGACGGGCGCAGGTGTTACTTTTTCCCTGCCTGTGTTTATGTAGTGATTTGAGCTTGTACTGTTAGTTGCTTCAATTAACACAGGAAAAGGACCCCTGTGTTTGCCTAAGCCCTTCCCTTGAGTGTGTGGAATAGCCAGACAATAGGAAGGACACCCTGGTAAGCCTCAGTTCCTAGCACCGACCCGATAATTTGTTTAAGCGCCCCTTGTCTAAGCATCTGCCTGCTTCCCTGCTCTCATGAGAGCAGCCCGAGCAGGTGTAGGAGCCTAGCTGAGGACAGCAAGGGGGCGTTCGTTTCATTTGGTGTCCTACGAAGTGGGATTTTGCTGGAATATTGAGGTGAAAAAAGGCGGGTATCGTAAAATTTCCTTTGTCTGGTGTGGGGAAGACAAAGGGGGGCGGTGGTGAGCCCGCGGCAAGCCGGGGTCTCTGGCTGACCTTATGGCAGTGTTGCAAGCCTGAGAGCAGGAAAAAAGGCGATGCGTGAGGAAATTAAGACAATTTTCGGTAATCCCCACGGGAAATGACTGAAGTATGGGGGAAGTGAACGTGAAGTAAAAAGTGAGGTGCTAAGTGAAGTGCCACTAAGGCAGAGCAAAAAAGAGTTAGAGAAAGTGATGAGTGAGCAGTAAAACCTGGCTGTGGGTTGGTATTTTGGGGGCGTGTGGCTAGCGCTGGGGCCGCAGCTTGTGACCCGGTTTGTGGGTGTGATTGTGAAGGGCGAGTCTGGGGTTGAGAGCGCGGCCGCGTCTTGTGAGTGTTTAGGTGGTGACCAGGGTGCGTGTTGTGGAGTGTGAGGAGAGCGTAGGCCTACCCCTCTCCCCTACCTACCCCACCTAGATCACGCGAGTTTTCCACATGGTCGCGCGGTCCTAGTGCACGCCCGTAGGAGTTTGATGCGCCTGTGTCGTGGGGAAAGGGCCCGTCGGGCCCATTCGCGATGCTGGGAGTGGCGTGAAAGGCCTTGTTGGTTTGCCTGCCCCGGCAGGAAAGGCCTGGTTTTGGGGGCCTGCGCGGAGTTTAAAGGCCTTGTTGGTGGCCTGCGCGGCAGGAAAGGCCTTGGTTGTAGCCTGCGCGGCAGGAAAAGGCCTTCTTGGTGGCCTGACCCCGACGGGTGCGGGTCAAGATCCCACTGTGGGAGGGCAAGAAACCCGCTCACTTCGCCTCGACATGGAACCAACGGAAAAGAGGCGCCGTCGGAGTGAGCGTGGGAGGCCTCCCAGCAAGCGAGGTAGGCCTCTGACGCCAGGATGACGAAGTGGACCACCCATACCCACCTCTGCCGCGCTTTCGGGGGGATGACAGTTGAGCTACACTTGCAGTGTGTGGCCCCCGCCAAAGCTGGTACAGGTGGCAGTAACTGCTTTTTTATGACGGTGGAGGGATGCACTGTGCCCGTCCGCAGCACCAGCGGCAGGGGGCCAGCCACAAGCGTGGTTTTGCTGGGGGGTTATAAGCCCCCTGGTTCCTCACCGGGGAAATCCCCGGGGTGGCGCCTTTTCCCAACTGGGGTGGACAAAGGGGGCTGGGGGCCCCATAAGGGGGCCCCCCCTGGGTGGTTATCTGAGGGGGCCATTTAAATCCCCCGGGTTTTTGGGGGTTATTCACTTTTTCTTTTTGTTAAAGGACCCTGGTTGCCCTTAAACTATCCTGGTATATGGGGGGACTTTCACGGAAGCTTTTTAATGTTTTAAAGGTTGGGTTTTAAAATACATCCCAAATTTTTGTGTTTTAGTGATTTGCCAATTTTTTTTTTTAAACTTTTTTTTCTTTTTATTTTACCTCCCTCCCTTTTTTTTAGGGAGGGCAGTGTTTAAAAAACCCCAGGTGACGCATCGCCCGGGGACACTGTGATTCGTTCCGGGCACCTCGTCCCTGAGCGGTGATTAGGGCTTGGGGGGCCCATGGGAAAAAAGGGGAAAATAAGGGGGTCCTAGCGGCTTTCCCCGGGCTCAAAGAGAGATGTGGGAGGGGGAGAGCGCGCCGGGAGGGGGCCCCAGGGAACAGGGGGGGAACTGCGGTCCCATGGAGTTTGAGATTCCTGTGGGCTTAATTTACCTCAGGGTCAGGCGAGCCAAGGGAGGGGAAAGTTCCTGGGGTTTTGAGGCCTGTGGAGGGGACAGCGGACTTTTCCCTCTGGTGTAACCCCGGTGGGGTGGTAAGGGGGCTTCTCCCGCAGAGGGACGACTGGAGGTTGTGTTCCCCTGGTGTTGCGGCCGCTGGACTTGCCTGGTGGCACTGTGTTTTTGCCTATGTACCCCCCTAGGCGGGGGGCAAAATGGCCGGGGGTTGTGACATTTTTTTTGTGTGTCTAGGATTTGTAACTGTAGTGTGTTCCCTAGTACGGGAAAAAAGGACGGGGCAGGTGTTACTCTTGCCCGCCTGTGTTTATTATATTTGACTTGTAGGGGTTATTGCTTCAATATAACACAGGAAAAAAGGACCCCTGTGTTTGCCTAAGCCCTTCCCCCCTGATGTGTGGATAGCCAGAAAATGGGGAAAACACCCTGGTAACCTTTTAAGAGCCCCAATTTAAAGCCCCCTGTCTAAGCACTCCCTTCCTCCTTAAAGGGAGCAGGAGGAGGGGCCCCCGGGGGGGGGGGGGTTCGTTCACTTTCCCTTTTTTTTTCCCCCCAATTTTTTGGAAAAGTTTTTTTTTAAAAATTTTTCTGGGGTTTAAAACAAAAAAAAAATTTTGGAAAACAAGCAAACCCTTTTAAATTTTTACTTAAATTTTTCCCCAAAAAAAGGCGAAGTTTTAAAATTAAAATTTTCTATTTTTTCCCCCAAAAGGCATTTTTTAGTGATTTTTTGTTTTTTTTTAAATTTTTTGTCCCCTTTTTTAAAAAAAGGTAAATTTTATATGTAAAACCCCGGGGGAAAGGGGGGGTTTTTGGGGTTTGGAAACCCCGGTCCTGGTATGGGGTGGCCGGGCCGGTAAAAACCGAAAAGGCTTTGGGAGTTGTCCCGGGGGGGGGGCCCCCGAAGGGTTTGGCCTTTTTCCCCTTTCTCCCCCAAAAAAACGGAGGTACGGAGGCCCTTTGGGGGCCCAGGTGGGTTCGGAATTCGAAAAAAAAAAACCCCCATTTTGAAATTTTTTTTACTAAGCCGCCCCCTTTGCCCCAGTCCCCTTGTCCCTTTCCAAAAGGGGGAAAATTCCCGGGGGCCCCCTTTTTCCCCCCCCCCTTTTATTCCCATTTTTTTTGGACCTTTTTCCTCACTGTTGGGAAACCCGGGGGGAAAGCCCCTTTAGGGGGGCTTTGCCGGGGTGGCCTAGGGGTGACGGAGTTTGGATTTTCACTTTTTTGGTTTTGAACCTGATTACCTAAAAGGGGGGGGGGGGGGGTTGCCAGTTTTTAGGGGAGGGTGTTAGCCACCATAGAGCCCGGGGTATTTTCCGGCCCTTTGTCACGAGGGGTTTTTTGGGGTTTGGGCGCCTGGGAAAAAAAGGGGGTGCCCTGGCACCCGGCAGTAAAGGAGTGTGAGGAGAGGGGTTCGCCCCAAACCCACCCCAAAGGAAATGTTTTTTTTTAGAAAACGCTAATTTATGCATGGTGGTAATTCATTTATCAGAAAACGAAATATATCAAGGGGAAAGCTAATGCAAACCCGCTTCTATTGATATGTTTCATCTTAAATGTTTTCTCGCAAAATATTAAATGGCGAAGAGTTTAAGTGAAATTAAGTTCATGCATATTTCTTCACTCTCTTATAATGGCATTTCTTTAGTGTATTTTACTGTTTTTTTTTTTATAATATTATGGTCAAACATTTATGAAGATAACGGTATACCCATTTATACTGATAAACCACAGGAAGGGAAATGGGGGTGATTTAAAAAATGTCAGGAGTCGGAAAACTGGCCCCCACTGGTCATAGGCGGGTTGGCCGGGGCACGAGTAAAAGTCCAGTATAGAGTATCTTTGGCAGAGTATAAGTCGACCAGGCGTACAAGTCGACCCAAGATTACGGGTTAGGCCTATACTTGCCGTATAAGTCGCCCCCAAAAATACGGTAGGATACTGGTAGGCCAAACTTGAATGTGGATAGGTTTACGGTACGGTAGGTATACGGTAACCTGTCGCAAAAACACAAACACCCACCACTTATATGAAGATATGAATCTTTACTATGGGTCCGCCTCTTTTTTCACTTAAAAAACACCCTAGTCCCCTGATAGAAACCGTACATACTTATTTTATAGTAAAAAACGGTAATACCTATGACTGGACTGCACTTACCGGTGCCCTCCGCCATTTGCATTCGCCTAGTTTTTACCTTTTGTGTATCAGCTGTTTCCATCAGCTGTTGGAAACAGCTGTGGGTGGAACTGCTGCTAAACGTCTTCTCCAGTTGTCGCTTTTGCTCTGGAAGTGGCGCATATTGTAGTTGCCCTGACTGGAGTTACGGTAGTTGGTGTACAGCGATTGTTAGTACAGTCAAACCTCGATATAACGGACTAAAGGGGGGGGGGGGGGGTCCGTTAAAGTCGATTGTCCGTTATAGCGAGGGTATTTTCCCAAGGTGGAAAAATATATAAAAAAAAAAAAATTGTGAAAAAAAAATGAGAAATAATCACACACAACCAGACTGTGTAGCTATGTTGGGAGGTAAACAGTGACTGGCACTACATCTGAATTTGGCCCGCTCCTACACATAAAATAAATGAAAATAATCTCAAACACAACCAGACCATGTAGCTATTTGGGAGGTAAACAGTGACTGGCGCTAATCAGGGTTGGCACACTCGCCCACGACTGTTCGGGAAATGGTATTAGGAGAGGTAGTAAGGGATCCAGGCTCCTCATTACTGCTTGGTATGCTATGAAATTTTGTTATTCTAGTTGAATGTAGACATAATCACATTTGAATTGCTATTATTCATACATATGAGTAAAGGGTATGAAATACTTTCAAGGCGCTCATCCACGCCAGGCAGCGCGGCCGCGGCAGCAGCACACATCATGAGACATTATAATCACCCAAAACAGATAAAAAGGAAGAAAAAGTCTCCCGTTTAAAGTGATGGTTATCCCTAAAATGTTGATGCTTTCTCTCACCGTCTGCTATCAAACTTAAGCTCTAGTGAAAGGGAAACAACTACAAGCCCGATTCAGCCGTGGGTTTTCCAAAAGGGATTGCTTATTATCATGACTAATGCTCATTATTATATATATTATACGGTTTGGGGAAGTGCAGTTCTATACACGTGTCACTATTTAGGTCAGTGTAGCACTGGCGTGTCACCTTAGATTTAAAAATGATTTAGGGTGTTGAGGTGAAGGGAACGTAGCAGCGGCCAAGCCATAACACTAATGTCACTATTTTAAACAATACACACCTTCTACCACTAAATCATTAGCAACACAGGCTCCTTCCTTATATATCTTAATATGTGATACATCAAAACTCCCTTAAAAACCAAGCATTCCAAGTAAAATGAGAAAAAAATACAATTATGTTGAGTTGACAATTCGAGCGGCAATAAGCGGTTCTGATATGAAAAAAAAAAAAAAAAAAAAAAAAAAAAAAAAAAAAAGTCACGCAAATGGAGTCCTTACATCCGAAGTCCGTACATCGAGGTCCGTTATATCGAGGTTTGACTGTAGTGCTATTCCACTTGTTTGGCACTTGGTTGGTAAAGTTCGCATTTTATTTCCCTTTCCGTATAAGTCGACCTCTAGTTATGGAGAGAAATTTTTTTAGGCTCAGAGTGGACTGTCACCGCCATTTACGGTCATGCCTCTTGTCATTTCTCTCCATTCCGCACAGCTCCATACATTGCTAACAGGGCTCTCTTTTTCTTCTTCTTCATGATGCAATTTTTTCCTTTTTTTCCGGAAAAATTTTTTTTGACCATCAGGGGGCCCCATTACCCATTGGGCTAACA
>JACEEZ010022765.1:0-13685 GCA_016584305.1 Chionoecetes opilio
CTAATTGATATCACTATTATTGCTGATGACACTAAGATGGGTAGCATTATTAGATCACAGTCTGATATAAAAAGGTTTCCAGGGAGACTTAAGAACATAAGGAAGCTACGAGAGGTCGTGAGACCTACACGTGGTAGTTCCTGTTACTTAACACTACCTACATCCACCTTTTATCCCCATCCGTGCAATTGTCTAGCCTCTCTTTCTAAAACTCTTTCATTTTTAGAAAACAAAAATATAAGATAGATAATAGATATTATTGTTTAAGGCGCCGCAACTGCGGGGTATGACGCCTGCTTACATAAGAACAGTAAAAGTAATAAAAAAAAAACAAATTTTAATATATAATCAAAATATATAAAAGAACAATAGTGTATTAAAAGCAATAATAAAAGAATATTAAAAACATCATAACTTGTTGAGAAGGCCAACCCTCTCAATAAAGGTATGGACTTCATGTCCCGGGGAGAAACACCTCTCTCCCAATGCCAGGGAGATATGGTAGATATACCAGGGATATATAGGGATCCATACCAGGGAGGTATGGAGATATGGATATGGTAGGCATGGGGACATTCACTCTTGATTTTGGGACTTTTGAAGTTTCTAAAAAAAATATGTATTGTATCGCTTTAAAATAATATTTTAATATGAAGGTTAAAAGAAAACGGGTTAAACCGACGGCAAGAAAGAAAGTAAGGACACGGACTGAAACGCGAATGGAGCCAGAGCTAAAAAAAAAGTAGACGGTAAAGTTGCCGACTTAGGTTTTTTCGACGTTCAAAGGTTCAAGAAATCAATGATTCCCATGAGTTTTGGACTCGAACTTTTGGGAAATGGGTTATTCTATTCTTTGTTCTGGTTTAGTATAGTATGTCCAGAATATTAGTTGGATTATATAAGTTCCCCAAGAGGCTAAAAGCATTAATATTTTCATTTATTTATGAATCATATTTCTAAGCAATTTAAGGAAATACATCATCCCCATCAGCCGAAAGTAGAACATTTTATTAAATTAATTTTGTATTTGAATGCGAGAGAGCCCTGGCTCTCGCTTCTTCCGGCTTCTTACGGCTTGCCCAGCTGGGCCAATCCGTAAGAAGCCGTCTTCTTTAAAAATGCCTCGCGTTAAAAGAAAACGCAAGCTGCAGAAGCCGGTTTTTTTACGGCTTCCTCACCAAAAATTCGCCTATGTCTATATATGGCGGCTGTTGTATTTTCGTGGGACCGTTTTCAATTTGTCTGTAGACAAAATGTTGCCAGTGTAGACGCACCATAACGTTTTTTTTAGGGAACAAAGGTGCTTCGCGGCTTCAGTCCACTGATCTATATAACATGGATCGCGGAAGCCTGGCTCAGCACTGGTTCCAACTGTCCGCCATCTTGTCGTAACCAAAACAAAACAAATCTGCGGCTCGCGTGCTGTCTATTGGTGTTATCGCCTCGTCATGCCAAGTTGTGTTTGCGTCTGGCTGTGTTATCACCTCGTCATCCCAAAAGCTGTGCTGCTATGTCCGTACAAACAGACCAGGACCTGGAAGTGGCAAATCTTTCCACCTGTGAGTAACACCACACAACACACACACGCCCCCACCACACAAAACACACACACCCACCCACCACACACACCCCACCCCACACAACACACACAACCACCAACCACACACACACACCCCCCCACCCACACACGCACCCCCCCACCACCCACCACACCCACGCACCCACCCCCCAACCACACACACGCACCCCACCCACACACACACGCACGCCCCCCAAACCCACCCCCACCCCCCGCCCCACCACACACACACCCAGACACCCACAAGCACCCCCCACCACACCCACACCCACTCCCCACCCAGCCCATCCACTCTTAATCCATTTACCCACTCCAGTCATCCACCTACTAGTTAAAAAAAAAATATAGGGGATATGGTATATTTTTTTTTTTATATAGGTAGATATAGATATAAGTATATTTTTTTAAAATTTTAACTATTAGTGGGGAACGGAAGCAGACCTGAGGCGGTTATGATACAAATGAAATATGATCATTTGTACATAACCGCACTCAGGTCTGTTTCCGTTCCGAGCGCTTCTAATAAGCGGTGCTGTTTCTAATGGAGATAGCTTTTTTTTTGCAAAGAAAAAAAAAAGGAAAAAAAAAGTATACCTTGTGGTTAAAGTTAGGTAGGTTTTCATTACAACCTATAAGGTTAGGTTGGGTTTTCAAAAAACCCTTTTAAAGGGTTTAGGTTAGGTTCATTAAAACCTATAAGGTTAGGTTAGGTTCATTAATATTTTTTTTTTTTGGGGGGGGGGGGGTTGCGCAAAATAAAAACTATCTCCATTGCAACAAGCACCTATTGTGGGCCAAGAAAAAAATAGTTGATGTCTTTTAAAACGCCCGCGAAACTCGTCCATTTTACCCAAAATTTGTTTCGTAGTCTAAATGAAAACCATAGTCGTTCGTACACTCGGCTCAGAGGGAATTTGGGACTACTAGAGTTACGAAAACGACACCAGGTATGTACGAAAATACTAAAAATTTAGTGACGAAACAAACTACTTTCAATTCAATATACCAAATTTAAGAAAGGTTTTTTGATTAGGCCAAAGGTTTTTGATTAATTTAAACTTCCTGTAATCCCCGAGAGTAGCTTCTATGGACCACTGTGGCTCGCGCCGTACCCGTGGCGGCGGCGGTATGGGGCTAGCGGGCCCTTATAGTGGACGAGAACTGCGCGTTCGCTCATTAGGTCAGACACACACCACTCGGTGGGTTTGCTCATTAGGTCTGTACACTGCACTCTTAGCCTCTCGCTTTACCCCCATACACCACAACCTGTCCCCTTTCACATTGTACGGCCTCGCAACACACCTGTCACTACACCCGTACGGCCTCGCAACACACCTGTCACTACACACCTGTACGGCCTCGCAAGACACCCGTCACTACACACCTGTACGGCCTCGCAACACACCTGTCATAAACCTGACCCGGGCCTCGCAACACACCTGTCATAACACCTGTACGGACCCCGCAAGGCACCTGTCATACACACCTGTACGGCCTCGACAAGACACCTGTCACTACACACCCGTACGGCCTCGCAAACACACCTGTTGTCTGTGTATCACCGTAAATAAATGACTTGGAAGGTTCGGGACGATGCACTAGGTTGGAAGTTTAGTAGTAGTAGTAGTAGGTGTTAATAGTAGTGTAGGTGGTAATAGTAGTAGTAGGTGGTAATAGTAGTAGTAGTAGTAGGTGTTAATAGTAGTAGTCGGTGGTAATATAGGCTATCACATGCCAGCAGCCAAACACCCAAGGCCACTTGCCTGGCCGGGCCATGTTTTGTTTTGGTTATTTCAAGATGGCGGCTGGTGACTTTCAGCCCTATCTCGGCCACAGCTAGCCAGATCCGCGATCAGTTATATAGATCAGTGCTTCAGTCTCGCAGATTCCGTGTCAGAGGATAGGACGTACGCGTTGTGAGCTCTCTCTGGTAAGAGAATTTCTCGAGTTAAGATAGATTTATTAATTAAAATGTGATTTTCAAAATAATTCTGTAAACTAAATCTTTGTTGGCCTAAATAATTCCTAGGGCCATGCATGGCCTACAATTCAGCAGTATTTTTTTTCACCGGATTTGCATGAACGTGTTCATCGTGGCTTTTCTGATGGTGACACTCAAGAATAATGTCTCGTTTTCAGATATTATGTACCAAAAGAAACTGTTGAGCCTTCGTAAGCTTATTTACCCCCGTAAATATATATTGTTTACGTCCTTTCAAAACCAAACTATGCTTCTGTGAGAAAAATGAATTATGGAAAATGTATATTGTTCTCGGAAATGTACAATTGTTGTTGAGACATTTTTACGTCGTATGATAATACAACTCGACCAAGTTTAGGATGGTTTATACGTAATGGTCAAATACTACCTTTATTGCATTTCCCTATTGTTTACTATGTAAACTATTGACCCTAGACCAAGGATGCCTTGAATAATTCTGTGTTAAGCTCAAACGAGGATCTACCCTAAGCAACTATCCGTTTCTTTTTGCTATACGATCTTGAGATATAAGTTTTCTTTTTATTGTTGGGCAACTTTGTGATTGTCACTTTCAGCAGCTTTTTTGGACGCACCCTCCATCTATCTGTTTATCTGCAAACATTTTCTTAGATGTCGTGATGGAGGACATTTCTGCAGAAATCGTATGCTACTATTAAAAAAAGAAATTTTATTATCAACAAAAGTTTGGACTCATGCATGACTCCGTCACCTGGATTCTGGAATATTTTTTTCGGGAAAATAGCCGTAAAAACACTTAATGGTTCATTTCTCAAGGGAATTTTAATCTGTTTACACCACGGGAAGCCTGGTGAAATCGGGATTTTTTCTATCATAACGATTCTGAAAAAAAATCTGATTTTTGAGATAATAGGGGAAACATTGCTTTTTCCATTTTCCGCAGCCTCGTACTGATTACATTCCACGGCTTAACCGTTTTTTTAGGGAAACAAAGGCGCTTCAGTCTCTCAGATTCCGTGTCAGAGACTAGAAACCTAGGCGTGCGAGCTCTCTCTTGGTAAGCTCCCCCCACCTGGATAAGTCATACGCTTTCTTGCTCTATCAATAGGTCACGTAGGGAATCACTTGATTTAACACTAATTCATTATTAACAACGGACACGATATACAATTGTTATTCCACCCATTTTTACGTATGTATATTAATAAATTTCTATTTATGACTGTTCTCACAAGAGATGGCAACATTTTCTCGAGTTTCAGGATACAATCTATATGATGCCAAGACACATTCATAAAGTACATATATTTGCTCTAGAATGTTCCTTTGTTACAGATTGGTATACGCGCTAGGGTATTTGACTGCCAGCACCCAAGCCATATATATACACAGGCTGCTGCCATGGGGCGGAGAGAGTTGAATTCCGTGACGTCAGCGCGAGTCGCCCCTCCCACTGTTCTTCCCTACTCAGGCCAGGATCCTTCAGCCCCTGTTCCGCTCCCCTATTCTCCAGCTCTTGTGAAGCGCATGGCTGTAACTCCATAACTAACCATAGGAATATTCTCGAAATACCCTCATTGTGATCCACACACAAAGTTTACCATCAACAATATATGTATATATATGTTACCTCTTACGTAACCGTACCTAACGCGATGTGTTCAAGAGTAACTCGACATACGGTTACCAGAATACGGACGGGAATATGCATCCGGCTCTTTGTCCTCAGCTCTCATATATTTCTCATATATTTACATCCGAAGACAGCACAGTGTGAAGGCATGGCCGCATGGTTAAGGAGCGACATCTGTTACATGGGAGCTGGCAGAGTGGAAAAATTGAACTTTGCTTGTCCGCTACACGGCAACAGCGACACACGCAAAGGGTCTCGTCCCAAGCTTGTGTGCTAGCTAGAACTCTCTCTCTCGCTCAAGAGGGCACAATACTGGTCACATTCTCACGATCTAATGCTATGCATAAGGTAAGAAGTAGGACACTTCAGGCATGCAGAGTATGGCTGAGTGTGTCCGAGTGTGTGAGCGGTGAAGTGACAGAGTGCAGGTTCCGCCACACCGACCGTTCAGTCAGAGATCTGAGTGATTTCAAAACCAGGAGAAGCTTTGATGAGGGAAGATAACGCTCAAAAGCAAGGGATTATAATAATTATCAGAGAAAGTCATTATTAGGCCGTTATATACATGATTTGAATAAAAGAACTTGACTGCAGTCATCATTTCATTGAGGTACGAAGCTGACCCAAGCTTTTTACACACAAACAACGGCTTCTAATTTCAAATTTTTCTCATTCATTCACCCCCACTACTTATTCGCGTGGATGTCGTTCGCTAAGATGAAAGAATTTTTTTTTTTGGCGTACTCCAAAAATCCATAAAAAAGAAAAACTGAAAGAAATGCACAGCACCCCACCCCCAGCCCCAGCCAAAATACGAGAGAGGAAAGCTGACAACCACCCTTTCCCCGCGTTTGAATATTGTTCAAGACCGGGGAACAAGGGCAAAACATGTGCTGGAGTGGTCCCGATAACACGTCGGTTTCGTGGGACCCCCTAATATTATATGTTGTTTCTCATACAATACTATATGTCATGTGTATCGCTAACTGTATTACGATGTCAATTACACTACTTTATTCTTCTTAGATGCATCGTGATAGTGATAGTGTAGATGGTATGTCAGTGACGTAACATTCTGTGTGGTACATCCGTTAGTTCTTTCTGTGGTGGAATATAACTGAACTATATATAGCTAGCACGCACCCAGTCGGAAAACCGCAACCTCAACCGCAGACACAAAATATCCAGGCCAGAGACTGACACCCCTAATGCCCATCATCCCGCCATCGTACAGAATAGACCATCCACCCCCCCGATACTATGGTCCCTTGATAACTTTCAGAAAACGTGAAGAAACCCCAGATGAAAAAATTAGCATATCCTACATGAATTCACCGTGAAAATCGAATGGGTGACCCTCTCATGGGGGAGTGTTAATAAGCTCACGCTCAAGCCTGTTTCTCCGCGCTGTCACATCCACTGCCCTTTGAGCGTGCAATGATCTATCATTTACCGTAATCTCCCTGTACTTTTCGGGATATATCCGAATTACCCTTCAATACAACAAACTGAAACAGTCCTAATAAAAAATGTAGTTTATCATTTTATTGGAGCACTTGCGTGAAAATTTGCAAAATAAATTGATACTTGAAACTCAAATTTAAAACTCGTCTGTTCATGAATATAACGCAAGTTCAGCAGAATGAGGTCAGGAAATATTTACCTGTATGTAAAGCATTCACTGAGTACTATTATGGGTGTGTCTGTATGTCTGCGTACGAACATTTAACCAAGAAGTAATTTTAAGTGCTTGGCACCTCGAGAACAGTCCGGGATGGAAGACAGTTAGTTGAAAGCGTGAGTTTACATAGAGAGCTCCGCCCGCCCCTCGATCCACCTCAAGTCCTTCCCTCGGAATCAATCAAACCAACCCTCTCTTGAATACCCTATGTCCTCTGGTTTATCCTATTGTAACGAAGGAGGGGGGGGGGGCAACCCACCCCTCTCAAACTCGCACACTAACGCTCAGGCTATGGAGGAGACGAGAAGGACTGCAAGGAGAATTTACTGCTGTGCACGGTTTATTAACACGCAAACTACTAAAACCCACAGTACAATAGTGATGCACGTCCTGTCACGTAACTACACGCGCCACTCCGGATCCGAACCAAACACACAATAGTCACAGTCAAAGCAGGGGGAAAAAAGGGGGACTATACACAAATAGGGGGGAATTTCACAAAGCAGGGCAAATAAGGAGACTCCTTTATGTGGGAAGAAACGGCAGGTGGGAGCGGAGCACGAATATCCAGTAGAGGATAGAGAGCGTGATGAGATAAGCAGATGATGATAGTTCATAGGATGACAGCCTCTGGTATTGAGAAGTTAGGAGTATCAGAGATAGATGGACTGTGAGGTAAAGGGAGCGGCGGCGCTGAGCTGTCCATCCCCGTGTGATGTCAACAGGAAAGTGGAGGTGATAGCATGATCCTGCCAGCGGGATGGTTTTTGGAGATGCTGAACGCCAAAACTCTGTATTGGTTAAATGTTCGTCGTCAAAGAGACATATACACCCAAATAGGTTACTCAGTGAATGCTTACATACAAGTAATTATTCCTGAAGCCTCATTCTGCTCTCAACATTGCGTTATTGTCATGAAAGACGATTTTTAAAGATGAGTTTCAAGTCTTTCAAGTGTTTTCCAATATTTTCACCAATGTGCTCACAAATGAAAAGAATAAACTTACATTTTTATAAAGAATGTTTCAGTTGTGTATGAGGTAATCTGATATGTCCCGAAAAGTACAAGGGAATTTACGGTAAATGATAGATCATCACGCTCAAAGGGCAGTCAGTGGATGTGAGATGCGGCGAGAGGACATCTGGCGCTTAGCTTTGAAAACTCCCCATTCCAAAAAAAAACCTCCTTTTCCCCCCCCCCCTGCGTTGGAAGCAGGTGTGCTCGGGATACAAGAGACTCGAAGGCGTTGACTTGGAGATGATAGGATACCACGACCATGTTTAACCAGCGCTTCACAGGAAACTTAAATCGCTTGAATGATTCGACAGTGCATCTATGTAACCCCCCGAAGCATCCACTCTCCGCGCAAACGGTCATCTGCTGAGAGTTCCCAAACTATTCCCACCAGAAGTATGTTCTGCGAGGAAGTTTGAAATAGAAGTATCTGGAAAAACCGAGAGACCCATCACATTCCTTATCATGGCAAACACAAAGAGCCTGCTTGGAAAAACATCGAGTCCAGGTCCTTGAACTGGGAAAGATCGTCTATACCGACAGGTGAAAAGGAAAGGACTTAATTTGCAGTTGAAGCACAGTTTCCATTCCGAATGCGAATTGTCCTTAAACACGGAATATCGGAATCACATCCGGAGCACAGAGGAGCGAGAGGAGAACCCGTAACGTAGACACTGATCAGGCCCATAGGGCTAGATCAGGCCCTAGGGTGGGCTGCTGCCCAATAACGCAGTCCTTCAACTCTGGGGTCAGGATTTGACTCTGTTATTGTAAGATACCAAATGTCAATTACTCACTTCTACTGACAGCGTACATAGATGCCCTACATTCACTGTAAAGTTTATCATAAGGAAACATTGTTTTCTGGACTTTTCTCGAATGTTTGTAGAACTTTGGACAAACATAACGTTCCACTAGGGGTCGTGAGTAAACATTGGTAACAACTAAGTATGATTAGTCATATATGTATGTCAATTGTTTGAGTGCATTAGATGGGGGAGTAAATAGACGATGATTTGATATGTAAACTGACCGTATGTTGTATAGTAGTGAAGTATGTCATTATGTTGTAAGTGTCGGCAGAAAAACCGAAAGTCATTTTTCCACCTTTCTTTTAGGTTTTGCGTTCATGACTTACTTGTACCCATTACTGCATTAATTGTTCTTATTACAATTTTTTATAGGCCATGTTATTCTGCACGTGGGCACCAAAATTAATTTGTAAACATATGTGTGATTTATGGACATTTTGGTAATTTCGAGTCAAATATTTCGCGATCGACGAGGGGCCGGGCATTACGAACCCCCTGGGAATTAGTGACAGTGTTAACATTTGTTTGTTTGTTTTCTAGACATATTTGTGCCATTTAAAAAGTAGGTCTCATTAAATGTTCCAGGGGGTCCACTGGACTACTAGGACTATATTGATCATTAATTACTCAGTCATGATGCTTCGCGCGTTTTCTGCTGTACAGGGGAAAATTGGATCTTATGATATTGGCGGGCGAAAATAATTCTGTCACTTGAGTGATACTGAGAAACAAAGTGGCTGGCATCTTTAGCAGCCAAGTCAGTATTAAAGTTGGTCTGCTCCATGAATGTGAGAAACACAAAACAAATTGTGAAGAAGAGCTTCTTGCTAGCCCTACTAAACATATGTAGGGGTTGGAAAAGCGTCGATCCCATGACAAGTATCAAATTGATGGCGATGAATCATCCTTGAGATGTAACACCCAGGCAACTGATAGATGAGGACCAACAGATGCGTAGCCACACCATCTGAGGGATTTCATGCATCCCAAGTGTTTCAAAGAGAGGACGACGAGAGGATTGTCTCGGATACTTATTCTCTCAAGGGTAAGTCGTTGAAAAAAATTCAGGCTTGACTGGCATTGCGGTTTTCGGTATACCCAAGGCTACCAGAAACTGTGCCCTGGGAAACAAATCATTCCTGGCCCTTAAAAAGCCGTCACAATTTTAGAAACATTTTCTTTCACCGGATTACAAGAAACTTTGTTCATAGTGGCTTTTGCGATGGTGACACGAATTGGTCGTCGTTTTCCGATATTAGGTTCTAAAATAAAAGTTGAGCCTTTGTAAGCCTTATGACCCCAGGAGTAAATATATTTTGTAACGCCCTTTCAAAACGAAACTATGATTCTGTGCAGAAAATTATATAGATAGAACATGTATTTATTGATCTTCGGAAAAGTTACAATTGGTATTGAGAAATTTTTAATCGTCGGTAGATAAGACAACTCGACCAATTTTTAGGCTGCTAATAATGGTCAAAATACTACCTTTATTGCGTTTCCTATTTGTACTATGTAATTATTAACCCTAGACAAATATGCCTTGAATACTTTTTGTTAAGCTCAAAGAGATCTACCTAAGCAACTATCCGTTTGTGTTTGCTATAACAATCTTGAGGTTATAAACAGTTTATTTTATTTTTGGCCAACTTTGTGATTTTCACTTTTCAGCAGCTTATTGACGCACCCTACATCTATCTTTATCGGCAAACATTTCTTTTAGGTCGTGATGGAGAACATTTTCTGCAGGAATCGTATGCTACTATTAAAAAAGGAAATTTATATCAACAAAAGTTTGCGCATGCATGACTCCGTCCCTGGATTCCTGGAATATTTTTTTCGGGACAATGCCGTATAAAAACACTTTAATGCGTTCATTTTCTTCAATGGAATTTTAATCTGTTTACACCACAGGGAAGCCTGTTGAACTCGGGATTTTTTCTCTCTATAACGATTTTCTGAACAAAAATCCGGTTTTTGAGATAATAGGGAAACATTGCTTTTTCCCATTTTCCGCAGCCTCGTACTGATACATTCCACGGCTTAACCGTTTTTTTTTTAGGGAACAAAGGCGCTTCAGTCTCTCAGATTCCGTGTCAGAGACTAGACCTAGGCGTGCGAGCTCTCTCTGGTAAGGCTCCCTCCCCACCCTGGATAAATCATACGCTTTCTTGCTCTATAAATAGTCATCGTAGGGAACACTTGATTTAACACTAATAATTATTAACAACGACACGATATACAATTGTTATTCACCTCATTTTTACGTATGTATATTAATAATTTCTATTTATGACTGTTCTTCACAATAGATGGCCACATTTTCTTGAGTTTCAGATACATATCATATGATTGCCAAGACACATTTCATAAAGTACATATATTTGCTCTAGAATGTTTCCTTTGTTACAGATTGGTATACGCGCTAGGGTATTTGACTGCCAGCACCAAAGCCCATATACACAGGTCTGCCATGGGGCGGAGCAGAGTTGATTCCGTGACGTCAGCGCGAGTCGCCCCTCCCACTGTCTTCCCTACTCAGGCCAGGCTCTTCAGCCCTGTTCCGCTCCCCTATTCTTCCAGCTCTTGTGAAGACGCATGGCTGTAACTCCATAACTAACCATAGGATATTCTCGAAAATACCCTCATTGTGATTCACACACAAAGTTACCCTTCAACAAAATTTTTTATTAATATATATATATGGTTACCTCTTACGTAACCGTTAACCTAACTCGATTGTGTTCAAGAGTAAACTCGACATACTGTTCCAGAATACGGGAATATGCATCCGGCTCTTTGTCCTCTAGCTCTCATATATTTCTCATATATTTACATCCGAAGACAGCACAGTGTGAAGGCATGGCCGCATGGTTAAGGAGCGACCATCTGTTTGTTACATGGGATGCATGTCAGGTGGAAAAATGAACTTTGCTTGTCTCGCTACAGCGGCAACAGCGACACAAGCAAAGGGTCTCGTCCCCAGCTTGTGTGCTAGCTAGAACTCTCTCTCTCGCTCAAGAGGACACAATACTGGTCACATTCTCACGGATCTAATGCTATGCATTAAGGTAAGAAGGTAGGACACTTCAGTCATGCAGAGTATGGCGTTGAGTGTGTCCGAGTGTGTAGAGCGGTGACGTGACAGAGTGAGGTCCCGCCACACCGACCGTCAGTCAGAGACTGAGTGATATTTCAAACGCGGAGAAGCTTGCTGAGGGAAGATAACGCTCAAAGCAAAAGTGCTTATAATTCATTATCAGAGAAAGTCATTATTAGGCCGTTTATACATGATTTTGAATAAAAGAACTTGACTGCAGTCATCATTTCATTGAGGTACGAAGCTGACCCAAGCTTTTTACACACAAACAACGCCTCTAATTTCAAATGTTTCTCATTCAAATTGTGTACTTCTACAGGTCTGTTAGTGGTATTATGGCTCCCAAACGTCCAGGAACACCTACTGGTGCAAGTGAAAAGAAAAGGAAGAACAATGTGTTAACTATTTCTGAGGAAATTGACCTTATGAAGAAGTTGGATGCTTTTTTTCCCCTTAATATATCTACGTTTTAAAAGTCGGAAAATTCCATTACTCGGCTCGGCGCTGGTCCCGAGGTTGCCGAGTTTGGGAACTTCAACCTGTACCAATTGTGCATCTTACGAAGAACGATATTAATTGTTCTATATATTTTTTTCACAGAACCCTGCCAGTCAAAGAACAGTTTTGAAGTGTTTTTTTTATAGTAAAGAACGCATTTCCCGTATAGATACGGGAAAAGTCAGAGCAGCAAAGTTGTAGTGCTCCAAAAATCCTGCCTTAAATTCGTTCCAAATCCGCTCTTTTATCCAGTAGTTAGACCGCCAAATGCCAAAAACTGTTTTGTGCACGGCAACTGTGTGCAACCACTGCAACGTGAACACCGTAACCCACACTTTATAACGTAAAATGTATTACATACACACACGGGGGCTATGTAGTAGCAGTACCCGATGGATGGATTGGTTACGAGGAGGCCGACAAATATAACTCGTCACAGGCAGCCTCTGTCTCTGACTTGTTACTCTTGTCTCTTGTCTTCTACTGGAATAGTGACACTTATTTCTTACGGCGTCAGTCTTCCGAACCCATCCAGTTGGAAAGACCATATCCCCGAGAACGACTGTCCCTTGCATGTACTAAGACCAAAGTTGAACCAGACTGTGAACATGGTGAAGGTAAATCATTACGAAAATAATAAACAAATATATAAGGTTTTATCCTTTCGTCATGCTGAATCATCATGCTGTTCTAAAATTGATCCAGGGGTCTGTATTCCTTTAGTATCTTTTTATAGGGACTTGCAAGCGGGGTTTTTTTTCGCCAGTGGTCTAGAGTCTCTAGTTCAGTGGTTTACTTAACCTTTTTTAGTGCTCGTACCCTTTGAGATCTCATAATTTGTCTCGTACCCCCGATCAGAAAAAAGTATCATTAGAGTAACGAACCTTTTATTTCACTAACTACAATACTACATAGTACACAATGTTACATTTCAGTGACTCTTTTGTTGTTGCATTTCATCAATTATGATGATTGAAAACGAGTTCCCGAAGTGCCACACGCATGTCGTCACTTGCATCCAGACGGTTCCTAAACTTTGTTTTGATGTGTAGTTGTGTTGAAAAACGCATAAGAACGTGGTTACAAATGGCACAATCACCTCCAGAGGTCTTTCTGCTAACTGTGGGAATGTTTTGAGTTGTGCACACCAAAACATATCTAGCTGCATTGATTCAAACTGCTTTTGGATTCTGTCGTTGGCCTGCAGCTCAACAAGATCATCTTTCAACATATTACTGTTATTCATGGAATCCAGGTTGAACATTATATGGTTCCCGTATCCATCTCTGTGCCACAGAAACCTGTCCATGTGAAGTATCCCTGAAGGAGGAATCAGCCCTTGCAAATGCTTCACTTCAGTAACGATGGACACTTCCTCTGCAAAAGCGTATCTAATGAAGGAAAGTT